>PITA01009012.1:7544-80675 GCA_004023965.1 Spilogale gracilis
GCCCCTACTCCCTCTTCCACCTCTCCTCCCTGACTCTATCGCTCCTTCTACCCCTCCTCTCTGCTCCCACCTCTCCTCTCACTCCTCTCTGCCGCCCTTCTGGTTTGAGGCAGTGCCCCCCCCCCACGACAGTAAGTCTTGTATCCCAGCAGCTGACACTGCTTCTCACTCTTAGAGGGGCTCGTGGTCTTTGAAATGTGCCTTGAAAATGGAAATAGGAGTCACAGTTACTGAGCATTCACCTCAGGCAGCCGCTGCCCTAGACTTTCTTGGTGCTGCTTAGGTCAGCCTTGTGAGGAAAGTGCTAGTTGTGACTCCCGACTGACAGGCGAGAAGGGCCTGCTCCGAGCGGAGGAAATCGGCTGCCTCGCGTACAGAACACTACGCGGGAGCACCAACCCTCCCCCTCCCCCCGCCACTGGCACCCCTGCTCTGCGGAACCTGCCCGAGGGCCGATGGAAATGGGTGTTCAAGTCCAAGAGTGTCCAAGGGCTCGAACGTGCAGACCGGTGGAGCAAGATTGAGGAGCAGCGAGTGAAAAGAGGGGCAGGGGAAGGTGTGCGTGGCTGCTCACGGGGGCCTTGGAGGCCCCATCAAGATGACTGAGAACTGGTATGAACCTGTGCCCATTTGGATTCTCCCAAGATCTGCCTTTCCCCTGAGGGAGGCCACAGCCCTCAGCCAGACAGGCCCCGGACTGTCTGGGCCAGAGAGCTGGCCCCCGGGCCTTGCAGCCCGCCAGGATTCTCTCCTGGGACCCACAGCACAGCAGGCACCTGCTCCTGTCCAGGGGCTCTGCTGGTAAATACAGGCCCGGGGCCCCAAGGGAAGGCCAAGGACTGAGGGGCCACGGAGCAGGCCCTGTAGGGACAGAATCGTCAGCTCCCCCACAGGAGCCCAGCGACTGGCAGCACCTGCTGGCTGTGGGCCGTCCTCCCCTGCCCCCCAGCAGAGCCCTGGCCGCCCCAGGCGGGCCTGTGTGCCTGGGTCACACGCTCTCCAGCTGCCGGGCCAGGAGCTATGACAGTGCAGTTTGGAGACGAGGCTGGCCTGCACCAGCCTTGCATCAGCGGTGCCCGGAAAACTGAGAAGGAAGAGACAAAGGGAAAGCACAGAGAGAGAAAGGAATTTTAACAATCTGAACTCTGCACCGAGTGAATTTGGCAATGTTCCTTAGTCTCTGAGCCTCCTTCTCCTTAGCTGTAAAATGGGGGTGGTCACACCTCTCCAGGGTGTGAGACACATCATGCCCTCCTACCTGACCCTGTATCCCTTCAAGTCAGGGGTCCCTGGAGGCCGGGGACGGGCAGAGTGCGGGGGGAACCAGCCTTCCTGGGTTGCGTGCAACACGATGAGCGTGAAGGGGTGTGAGAGTGTCTTTGCGCACAAAGATCAGCGGCAAGCACATAAAATCATGGCCAACAGCTACTATTTGACATTACATAGGATGAGAGGCTGAATCCCGGGATTTAGGGATGCTTCCCACATCATTCTTACCCCATTTTTTATTTCTGTTTTGAAAATACGTAGGTAGGCTCGATTTGAACTCTCACCGACAAGTAGGGTTCCGGATTTCAGAGAACGAAGATAGATGTGTGCACCGACCCGTAGCTCATTGTTGTTTCACAGGCACTCTGAGCTGCAGGGGTCTGTATTCTTCACCGCGCCTCCTCACCGTGCCTCTTCTCCATTTAGGGCTCCAGCGAGGAGAAAGATTTATATAGGGTCACGTAGAACTTTCCAGAAGGACCAAGACAAGCATGCTGATGGCTAGGTCCAAGCTCTTTTCAATGTGTCAGGTGCCCTTGCCCCACGTGTGCACACACACGCACACCAAGAAAGGACAGAGAGCCGTGCTTCTAGGTAATACGAGACTTCAACAGCTCTTAATATTTTTATAAGAATCGCCCATTCACCAACTGTCATGCAGACTGGTGGGTTAAATGCACCTCTTTTCCTCACTTAAAGAATGTGAGCTCTGATAGTGTGTGTGCACCCCCCGCCGGCAGGAGCCTGGCCCAGCAGAGCTGAGACCCACCTGGGGGCCCCCCTTCCTGCTAAATGGAGAAACCCCAACCTTCATAATGATCAGTGAGGCTGTTCCTTTCATTTTGCTCAAACCGTGACTGCATTTCCCTCTGCCCTTGACCTTCAGGGCTGCTTATTAGCGCCGTCAAGGAGCCCTTCTTATAGCCGTCAGAGGCATTGGGGCCCCCTTGATGGCAGCTGTTCCCAAAATCTGAAGCCACCCCCAGGAGCGAACGAGAGAACCCTGCCCCTTCCGCATATCCACTCAGTGCAGACCTCATTTTCTTTCCAGCGGCCTTTTTCCCATGGCAAGCCAGGCTCTCTCCCACAGCACCTTGGACGTTGGGACTGTTAATTCCAAAGGTTAATTCTGTGTTAATTCTGTATCAGGGAGGTTGTTCTCTGCTTTGTAGCTTGTCTGCTGATCTGTTTATACTTTGTAGGATGTTTAGAACATCCCCGGCCCACTAGATGCCAGGAGCAACCCCCTTCCGTTGTGACTACCAAAAATTCCCCAGGAATTGTCAAATGTCCCCTGGGAGGAAATTGTCCCCAGTGAAGAAGTAGCTTCCCTGCCAACTGCTTTCCCCTCTGTCTCTAAAAGGAAGCTGAAGCTAATAACAACCACTAACATTTATAGGTCTTTATTCTAAGGAAAATACAGATTCTTTCTTATGAGATCTGGGTATTGTCATTCTGCATTTTATGTAACAGGAAGCCAAGGCTCAGAGAGGTTAAGGAGGTGGTTCATGGTCACACAGCAAGCACATGGCAGAGCTGGTGGATGACTTCAGAATCTGGACTCTTGGCCACTGGGCTTACAGGGAGATCCGGGCAGTCACGTCCCAAGGGATCCTGTGCTGGGAGTGGTCCCAGCTTCATGTCTTGGAGTGGGAACAATGAAGCGCAATGTCATTGACCCCCAAACTGCCCGTGCTTGAAGCATCCGGCTGCTCCCTGGGCCTGTGGTCTGTTGTAAACCACATCCTTCCCACCGGAACACCCCTGGGCATCTCCAGGGGGTAGCAGGCATCTTGGCTGTGCTCATGAGGAGGTCTAGCCCCCCTTCTGGCTCATCTTCCTCCACTGAGGTGGGCTTCCTGCCCATCTGCCCTACACCTGGGGAGGTAGCACCATGTGATGGTCCATCCCTAAGGTCCCACTGTAAGCCTGGGAGGGAGCTACGGAGCAGGCGGGAGTGGGTTTCAGGAAGCTGCAGCCTCCACGGAGCTCTCCAGCTTCGGTTCCCAGCCTCCGAGAAAGGATGCTGGGTCCTACAACCTTCCCTTTCCTGCATTCACTCTTCTGCCCTTGCAGTTCTGTGTGGGACAGAGGCTAGAGGGCAGACGTGTCACCATCACCATGTGCTGGCGAGTGCTAGGAGGGCTCCGGGCTCTCCACCTGTAATAGTGGGGTGCTGCCTCTCCCCTCGGGGGCAGCCATGCTGCGGGACCCCAGGTCCACCTCCTGCCCTATCACACCCAGACCCCGAGCCGCCCTCATCAGAGCAAACCCAAGGCCATTCCCAGTGCAACAGCGCTGGCTGACACCTCTGTGATGTCGCATCACTGGCCACTTTGGATGCCCCCAGGAGGGTGTCCTGGGCCAGGGTGAAAGCTCAAGCCTGGGAGCGGTCCACTGCCCTGCAAGTGCCAGCCCGAAACAGCTGCGAGACTGGAGTGAGCTCTGCCTCCCGGGCAGTGGGCCACGGACTGTGTTCGAGAGGCACTTGCCTTCCCCCTTTCACCGCAGTTCCAGAGCCAACGGGTCGGCCACTGGCCCCAGCTCCAGCCGGATAGTGGGATAGTGAGGGGCGAGCAGGGAGCTTCTGCATCCAGCCGACCCTACAGCCCCCGATATGGCCCATGGCTCCTGCCTGGGAAGGAGGTTGGGTGGTTGAGTCTGCATGCGAGGGTCCTTTCTCTCCTACCAAAGGGCAGCAGGAAGCTTCCAGCCCCGCTATGTTCCTAAAAAATCCCTTTCCAGCAGTTAACTTGGGTTGAACTTTGTTTCTGAGTTCCCAGGGGTGACTCGGGCACGGTGAGAGCAGGCCCTGGAGGGGGCCGAGGGGACTGGCCAGCTGATGGGGCCAGCAGCCTCGAGGACGGGTCGCCCAAGGCCCACCGTCCCGTCCGCCTGAGCTCACCTGCTCATGGGAGGTGACCTTCCTTCCCACACAAGCCCCTGCAGGTGGCAGGTGCAGAAGTCCCGAGGAGGAGCGCCCCCTGAGTCAGGCTCTCTGAGCCCTGGGATCTCATCAAACTCCCTACGAGTTGTTGGACAGAGGAGCTGTCACTCCCATTTTTCTCCAAAGACGAAACAGATTCAGTGAGGGACGAGGCTGCGGCCAGGGGCCAGGGGATTTTCGGACCCCGGTGCTCGTGCTGGAAGCAGCCCCCGGGGCACTGCTGGGGGTTGATGTGGGTGGTGTCTCCCGACAAGGAAGATGCTGGCTGCATGCCCCAGCCGTGTCCCTGCCAGGCCCAGGACACCCTCCAGAGGCAAGAGGACCTTCCAGACGTCACACACAGTCGGTCCTGGACTTCAAGGTTTCTGCTGCAGATGGGCCTTTCCCCAGGGTTCCGAGAGCCAGGAGAGGGGTCAGATGGCTGCACTCTGAGCCTCTGGGCCGGGGTCGCCCAGCACTGCCAGCCAAGGATGGGCGGTGGGTTGTACGAGGGGTTGAGAGCAGGGAACCGTGAGGCTGGCTGAGCCCATGGCTCTGTCATGTCCTTCTGCCCTGTGGCTCTGTCCAGGTCACTCTTACTCGGGTCAGTTATGGCTCAGGAAGGTCCCAGCCGTCTCCAAGAGCCCCACGTCCCAGGATTGGGTTTGTACCTCAGATTTGCTCATTTTGATGGAAACCCTTGTAAGATCCCACTACTCCCTTCCTCACTCGCACATGGGGCACTGGAGAGGACAGAGCTGGACCAGGCGGCGTCTTGCCAGTCCCTAGGGGTCCTCCATCTAGTAGGTGTTGTCCCCACATGTAGGGTGTTGACAGGACTGCCCTTCCCCCGTCTGGGGCTGAGCACCTTGCCCCTACTCTGCTTTCTAGAAATGGGAAGATTGTCTGACTTCTCTCCCTTGGCCCCCTAAGCTGGGAGGTTGAGGGGGTCCGGACTGTTCCAGAGGAAAGTGCTGTCGGCCATACTTCAGGGGACATAGTGCCCACTTTAAAGAAAGGAAGAAAAGGGGCACCTGGGGGGGCTCAGTCCGTTGAGCGTCTGCCTTTGGCTCAGGTCATGATCCCAGGGTGCTGGGATGGAGCGCCCTGTCGGGATCCCTGCCGGTGGAGGGCCAGCTCCTCCTCTTCCTCTGCTGTTGCTCTCCCTGCCTGTGCACTCTCTCTACCTCTCTGTCTAATAAATAAAATCTTAAAAAAAAAAAAAGGAAGAGAGGCTGGGATTTGTCTCTGCCTTCTCCTTGATCCCTTCTTTCCCCTTCCATAGAGGTACCTTCCTCCCTCCCAGGACTTGGCCTTTGTGGGCCCCTAACCTCCTCCCCCCGCCCCCCCATCTGTGCTCTGGCCACCCCCTCCCCCATCCAGGATGCTGTCCGCGGTGAGGATTGGACTCTTGTCTGTTCTTCATCTCTTGAAACCAAAATAAACGAATATCAGGAGGCAGCCAGGACCAGGGCCAGGATGCCACGGCCACAGGGTGCTTATTTTAGCAGCTGATATTCCATCGCTGGGTCAGAGCCCTCCCGGACTTGGCACTGATCCCCATCTCGGCTCCCTCCTCCCCGATCCTCTCCCCACTCTCTTTCTTTCCTTCCTCGAAGAGGTATCATTGTCATAGGAAAATATGAAGAGCTGTCAGCATCCTCTCTGGGCCCTGCCAGGTGTGGGTGGTTCTCTTGAACTGCCCCCCCATCACACGCGAGCATGTGGCTAAGACTCAGGCTGAGGAGGGCAGACAGGGCTACAGCCCTCCCCAGTTCACACCTAGAAGCTGTGTGGCTTGAGTTTAGCACAGACATCCAACACTTACTGAGCGCTGACTATGTTCCAGGCACTGTTGTAGGCACTGAGACCCAGCAGTGAACAGAAAGACTATTTTAGATGGAAAATATAGACACTAAACAAAGGACATAAATCTGAATAAGAAACGGGGGGGAGTGACAAGTGTTATAGAGAAAAATAAGACAGGATAGGGGACTAGAGAGAGAGGGAAGGTGCGTTCTGTTTAGGACCAGAAAGTAGAAGCTTCCTTGTGCCATGTGTGAGCCCTGGAGGCTTTTCCTTGGGCGTCTATCCTTGTTCCTGCCCCCCTGCCGGTTGACCAGTTGTTGGCTTTTGGCCCCGGCATCTGCCCCTCCCTCTTTTACCCCTTTCTGTCCTCACAGAGATGCTGCCCCGGAGGCCTGGTCCATGGGCCCACCTCTGGGGTATTATACAAAGTCGGAGACCCCAGGAGGGCTCCGGAGATCACAGAGCCAGGATTCTCTGATGCTCAGTGTCATTTGTCACCAGGGACATGCACATTAAAGCTGCAAAAGAAGCCACTGAAGCCCATCAGAACGGGTAATATGAAAAAAGTCGGAGAGACTGGACCTCCTACACAGGGCTGATGGGAATGCAAATTGGTGAAGTTTTTGAAAACTGACAATTTTACTAAAGTTGAGCACACGTGTGTGCCCATCCCATGACCCAGCAGCGCCCATTGAGGTGCGTACCCAACAGAAACGGAGACAGTATGGAATGTTCACTGCTCCAAATTCCTGACGTCCCAAGCGGCCCAGATGCCCATCAGCGGTAGCACAGACGAGCTGTGGCATAATCAGCATGGAAAACCACACAGCCCTGAGAAGAAACAACCCAGAAGCTGGACAAATCTCACAATACACCACTGAATGAAAGAAGACACGGGTGTGATGCCATTCATATGACATTCAAAACAACCTTTACCGTTAGAGGTCAGGGGGGTGGTCACCCACCTTTGGCAGGAGGAGATGGTTGGCGGTGTTGAGCAGGGCAGAGGAGGGGTGCAAAAGGGGGGCTTCTGGGGTGCTGCTAATATCCTCTCTTTGACGCAAATGCTCGGTGTCTTCCGTTTGTGAAATTCCACTAAGCTGTACGGATGTGCACTTTTCACATGTATATAATGTTTTGATAAAAATTTGTAAGAAAGCAATGCTGTTCAGACCTCAACTCAGATGAATTCAGAAGGATGTCTGGGGTAGAGGGGCTCCTGGTGGCTCAGTCCGCTAAGCGTCCAACTCTTGGGTTTGGCTCGGGTCATGATCTTGGGGTCATGAGATCGAACCCCACGTCAAGCTCCATGCTGGGCTTAAGTCTGCTTAAGATTCTCTTTCCTGCTTCTGTCCCTCTTCCTTTGCTCGCTCACTCTCCTCTCTAAATAATAACAATAAGAATCACAATAAAGAATCTCTGGGGTAGAGTCAGGCACAGGTAGGTTTAATGGGATTCCACTGCCAAATCTGGAGGAAGCAGCCTGTGATGAATAGTCAGGCCACCCTGACTTGGGCTTGGGCTTTGCGGACCCTTACTGCAGCATCGAGCCGCCCAACTGGGATGAGTAAGGACCAGGGGGAAAGCAATTCACCAATTGACTTTCATAACCTGGTGAGGTTCCTTGTTCTGCCCCAACATCTGGATTCCCTGTTCCATGGGGGGAGGGGGGAGGGGAGCGGCGGGCAGAGCTGTGGCTGAAAGCACCGCTTTTTACGTCAGGCAGTTGTGGTTCTGATCTAAACCATCACTTATGCATCGTGGGATGATGGACAAGTTCCCAAACACCCTGAGCCTCAGTTTCCTCATCTGTCAAGTGGGGTGATGACAGCGCCTGCCAGGAGGGTGGTGTGAGTACAGCAGGACGGTGCCATTTATTTTTTAAAATTTTACTTTATTTCAATTCAATTTGTTAACATATTAGTGTTATTAGTTTCCGAGGTAGAGGTCAGGGATTAATCCCAGGGATTCATCCCAGGGATTCTCTCTGCGGGCTCCCCTAGAACTTCCTCTGCCGAGGACAACCCCCAAACAGTAAAGAGAACTGGAAGGCCCCTCACCGCCCTTCTCTCAGCACCTGCCCACCAAGGCACAGGGGTCTGGGAGGGGCTGAGCAGGAGTTAACCGTGAGGGGCCCCCAACTATAGTAGCCTGGGGGTGGGCAAGCTCCAGCTGGTACGATACATGAATCGGCCAAGCCGAGTAGCTGGGAGACAGTCTGGGACCGACCGTGTCCTTGAGTCCCCAGCACCAGATCAGACATCCCGAACATCAACCAGAATGCAGGGCTCTCTGCATTCACCGAGATTTATTTCCAGGTAGAATATTCCAAGAGACCATAAAGGCACTCTGAGGTTCTCCTGCATCTAACTCCATAAGAAATCATGCTAAGGGGTTGTAAATCTAATACCCTCCAAGGGGAATGGGGCTTTGAAATTGACATTGTTTTCCATTTAGAAGAATAGACCAAGTGACATTTCTAGCCGCCTCTCTCACTCCAGCCCGTGGGGGGATGTAAGTGTCTGCAGGGTGCCCGGAGCACCCTGGAGGCTCAGTGCGTGTGGCTAAGGGCATTGTCTTTGCCACCTGATGCTGACATTTGTGCCGTTTGATCTGTTCCAGAAGTGGGCTTTCTTCCCTGGCTCTGTGCTGGAGACGGCGTCCCTCTGCTGTGTGCCACAACCAAGGCTGGTACCCAAGCTAGTTTGTTGGCTTTTTGTTTCCCTGCCTTTTGCAGCCCAGCCCCCACCCCATGATGGTCCCAAGGCAGGCTCTGCCCCCGGGGGCATGCTCAGTGGTGTCTGCCACAGCCACTTACCCCAAACCCAAACACCCTTCCCTACGGCTCAGTTCTGCTCCTGTTCCTCTTCTGCCTCCCTGCCCTCCTCCCAGCCTCACTGCCTCCCCCACCTTCCGCTTGCCCTCCCTCTTCTGTCCCTGACTCTCCCACTGCTCTCTCCCTCTTGCTCTTCTGTCTTCCACACTCCCTTTTCACCCCCGATTATCTCAGTGTCCCTCTCCCTTGTTTCCCTGTTTTCCCCCAATTACTTCTTCTTTCTCCTCTCATGGATGTCTTATCCCCTCTCCTCCTGCACCTCTTCCTTTCCTCCTTCCTCTCCATCACCTCTTTGTACTACCCTCCCCTCTCCTGTCCCCTAGTGTCCCCCCCTTTTAATCTTCCAGCTCCTGCTCCCTACCCTCCTTCCTCTCCCTCTGTCTCTCACCCTCCCTGTCTCTCTCCTCCCTCGCTCCCTCCTGGGGAGTTCCAGAAACATACCCATATATGGCTTCCATGTCAAGGATCACAAATGACGACATCACGTGAGGGCCAGCGCTCCCAGATGCTCTCTGCCTCGAGGTCCGTAATTGACGCACCGTGGAGGGACAGAAGGCGGCAGGACGCCTCCTCCGTGCGATCTTCAGACAGGACATCCGAGATGCACAACATCTTATAGTTTGGCTGCCCATCGCTGGTCATGCGGTGGGCCCGAAATAAACTCCCTGCTTCAAAGGAAAGCGTTTCAGAACTGCCTGGCAGAGCAGCCGGGAGCTTGGGGCCAGGGCAGAAGGAAAAGTCAGGGAGCATGTTCTGAATTAAGACACTCTCAAGAAAACCTATTTTAGTACCCCTGAATTGTGTGCCCCTGTTTCAGAGCCTAACAGGTAATGCATGCTTTCAACTTTCTTACACAGACTTCAAGAAAGATTGTTTGGCTGGGACTTAACCACTGAGCGGGTTGTTGGTGACTCCTCGTCAGTCTGCATCTCTCTCTCTCCTGTCTCTTGTGTTATAAGGCATGCTGGGGACTCTCCCTGGGGACCTGGGGGACAGAGAATCAGCCATGTGCATGCACTGATGCCTTCTTCCGGAGGACGCTTGCTCAGAAATTCCTTTGCTGCGCACTGCTGAATGTGAAAATGAGACGGGTTATCAGCAGTGCTCTTGTGGATGCCAAGGACCTTGGGCAGGATCTATGGGGAACAGATGACCTTCAGAAAGGCTTTTAGGTCAGGTGGATAGATAGCTGTGTTTATGCGTGTGGGTATCAAAGTCCTGTGGGGAGTGTGTCTGTGTGCAGTTCTGTGGGGTGATAGGCAGGTGCCGGAGCTGCAACAGCTTGAGGCTCAGTGGGGGGAGGGGGGTCCAATCCGCAAACAGAGTCCGTGACGCAATGTAAACAATGAGACGTTCCGTAAGATTTAACAGAGCGCCGTGGAATTGAAGGGACGCAGAATACCTTGTGGGCGCGTGCATGTGCGTGTGCATGTGTGTATATGTGCGCATGCATGCATGCGTGTGCATGAGGACATGTCCAGGGATGAGATAGCTTTTGAAAAGCTGGGTGGTTGCCACCAGGCAGATGGGCAGGGAGGGGGACCTCTGGGCAGAGGCGCAGCTCTGGCCACGCCGGACACGTCAGGGTAGGCCTGGGCTATCTGTGGGAAACGCAGAGTGGCTACAGCAAAGGGTCACGAAAGGGAGAAGTGGGGGCAAAACTGGTGGGGAGGGGAGGGAAGCCCGAGGGAGATGCAGCTCCCATCTGGCCAGGCAAGAGGATAGAACATTTTCTGATTGTTTTGGAGAAAAGGGGGTGCAGGTGGGATCTGACTTTAGGGAGCTCCTCAGCAGCTGGGGGAATGGCCTGGAATGCGGGAAGGGAGGCAGTGCCAAGTAGGGAGGCCAGGTCAGAGACACGAGGCAGGGCCGAGGCCAAGCACCCCCACCTCCAACCCACACAGGAAGGACAGCAGGGCTCTCCTCACACAAGGGGATCTCGGGGCAAGAGGCAGGGGTGGAGACGGTTCCAGGGGTTCCAGGGCCCAGGCAGAGGCCCCTGGGACCAGCTAGGAGCCACAGTCTGCACCCTCCGCAGCAGAGGCCGGGAACAGAGCACGGGGAGGCAGCCAGTGCCAGATGCCGCCGTCCCTTCCAAAACAGTTGGATGGGCCCTGACAGCTGGTGGCAGGCCTGTTTACAGCCCGGCCTCCTCCGGGAGCTGGCAGTGGCCCCCCTGGCGCTGTTCTCGTTTGCATCATCCATTCTTTGCACAAACAGACCCGGCTGTGAATGCCTGTGATCTTCCACCCCCGGTGACCTTACAACAAATAACAGGGCGATCGATATCCGTGGGCCCTTGTGGAACACTGACTGTGAGCCGGGCCTTGGCCCAGGGCTTCGGGTGACTTCGGGGCTTGACCCTTCTCAAGGGCATCCTGCATTACAGGTGATTGTTACTCCCATTTCTCAGATGGGAAAACTGAGTTTCTGAGAGGTTCAAGGTCTTATCTGGAGCCAGACAGCTCGGATGGGTTGGAGCTGGGGAGCCAGTCCTGCCCTCTTGGCCTCCAGCATCCACGTTCAACGCCATGGCCTCCCTGGGGCCCAGCACAGTGGTAAACAGGCCCAGCCCTGGCACAGTCTGGGTATCACAAGGTCCTTGTATATTGTGGGCAGGCTAGATCCAAGAGAGTTTTCCCGAAGGAGGCACAAAAATATCTCTGGACCCGCCCAGCGTCCTTCCATTTCGGAGCCGCAGAGGGTCAGGCTTCCCAGAGCGTCAGTGGGCTGGTCTGTATCTTTTTTGTCCTTAGCACCTGGTTTTGGACCAGTTAGTGCCCAGGAATCTCAAGGAAGCCCTTAAAAACTTTGCAGCTGAGGGAGAGGTTTCAGAGAAGGGCTGGTGACTGACTCCTAATTTGCAGGATTTTTTAAAGAAAGGGACACACAAAGGAAGGGGTAGACAAAGTAAGGAAATGCAGGGCAAGCTGAGAGGAGAAGATAGAAATAAAGGTAGGAGAGTGGGGGAAAGCAGGAAGGAGAAAGATTTTGGTGGCGTCCCAATTCAAAGATTTTCAGCCAGTCCTTGTGGTTGGGCCCCGGTTAGAGGAGCGGGGCTGGGGGGGCCCTTGTCCCCCCTGAACCTTCCCACTGTGTGGCCTGGAGCTAGAGCTTCCAGAGGGCTAATGTGAGGGCCCACGCTCTCCTGGTGCCCAGGACAGGGGTGGGCAAGGCTGTGCTTGGGCTGCAGAGGACCAGCGCTGCACCAGAAGGCCCGCCCCTCCTCACCCCTACGTGAGGCCACCTGCACAGGTGCAAAGCCTGGCATTGGCTGAGCCTGGGGCAGACACTGGGCTGGAGCCTGGAATCTGGGACCCAAACCTATATGTGGCCAAGCCCCACTGGTGGGCCTGGCTGCAGCAGGAGAAGGACAAGGAGATGGGTCAGAAGGGGTGTGGAGGGGCGGGCTGGGCAGGAAGTGAGAGAAGAGCCCTCCATTTGGGAAGCTGAGGCAAAGGCTTGCTGCCAGCGTCCTGGGAGCAATTCACATAGATTCAGGTCAGCAAGACACAGTCACCTCCCCTTCAGATGGGGCCCCAGTCTCCCCCTAACCCATCCATTGGGCTTAGTCTGGGATATGGTGGAGGGGGAGCAGAGCCAGCTTCTGTCATCACCTCCCACCTGGGTGACTGTGGTTGGTCTTGACCCCTCTGCTCTCCCAGGACCTCAGCCTCCCCTCTGTACAATGGGAGAGAGTACCTGTGTTGGGGAGTGGGAGTTGGCTAAGGCCTACTTCCTGCAACCCCCGGCCCAACCTTGGAAGCCCACAAGTTCGGGCCTGAGGCAAGCCAGGAGCTTGAAGAGGCCTCAAAGGGTCTGGGATTAGCAGAGCTGGGAGGGGCTTCTTCTGAACAAAGGGCCCCAAGTCCCAGCAGCTGGGGTTTGACCTGAGCCCCTCCTGGGGGGGCGGGCGGGGCAAGCAAGGCGGCCTGGCTTCCACTCCCCTTCTCCCCAAGCCTGCTCACCTCTTCTCCAGAGAGAAACTGCCTAGTCGCTGCCCTGAAGACTCATTGTCAGAGGGTCGGAGGAGAAGAGGGGCAGGCTGCAAGTCCCTCCTCCCATCTGCGCCACGGGAAGAGCCTTACCCCACCCCCACCAGGGACCAGGAAGGCCAACTGTACAGCGCATGAAAAGACCGCCAACACCAGCTGTTCTTATGATTGGGATCTTGTTTATTTTTATTTATTTATTTATTTAAATTTTTATTTATTCATTTGAGAGAGAGAGAGAGAGAGAGAGAGAGAGAGCAAGAGCTGGGGGTGAGGCAGAGGCAGAGGGAGAGGCAGACTCCTCGCTGAGCAGGGAGCCCCAGATGGGACTGGAACTCAGAAACCCCTGGGGTCATGGCCTGAGCCGAAAGCAGAAGGTCACCTGTCTGAGCCCCCCAGGAGCCCCATGATTGGGATTTTAAAGAAGTAGGATCCAGGAAGCGGAGGGAGCACTTTAGAGGTCCAGGGCCACGAGCCCTCCAGCTGGAAGGGTTGCCGTAGTGTTCTGGGCCACCTCTGCAGCCTGGGGCAACCGTGGGTCAGAGAGAGGAGTCTGAACAGAAGATAATGAGCACTGCAAGGGGTAACAGGGTCAAGAAGCCGGTGGGGGAGGGCAAGTCCCCCCTTGCAGACCAGCTGTCAGGATCACCAGGATCACCCAGGAGAGACTGGAAACTCTGAAGCTGGCGGATGGGTGGAGCTTGTAGGACAGGCACCCGCGGGTAAGGGGTAAGGTAGATGCGCCAGGGCCCCAGCTGCTCGGGTCCTCGGAGCACTTCCAAATATACACCTGCTGCCCTCAGCCGGACTCGGGCCTTCCCTCAGCCCCGCAGAACTCCAGGCCCCTGCTGTTGGTTCCACAGGGTGAGGACAAGGGTCCAGTCATACTTGGCAGCCTCTAGTCTCTTCTTTGTTGGTTTTTCTCTGGTGTGCCTTGGTTTCCTCATCTGTAGAATGGGACCAATAGCCTTACCACAGATTTATCCCGTGGCTCAAACTAAGAACGCATGTGAGGCCATAAATGGACCACAAGGGAAGGCAGTATGGTGCTCTGCAAAGCCCCATTGTGACCTGTGCTGACGGGTGGGTCTGAAGGATGATGCCCCGTGTGAGAGCTAAGCCGTATGGCCCATGCTGCCTTCTCACACCTGAGGGACGCGTGTGGACCCTAACTGGAATCTCTGCATGGCACCCACCGTGTGGCCCCACCGGTAAATGAGCAAAGTGCTTGCTAGGCACCCATATGAACTCAAGGCCGGGGCTGAGAGGAGAGTAGATGAGTTATAACTCCTTCCAAGGCCCAGAGCACCGCAGCTGGTGTGAGCAGGAAGGGAGGAGGGGCAGGAGGGGCAGACGGTGTGCACTTAGTGGGCAGAATCCATCCTGCACCCCAGCTGCTGCGGGGAGCTCCTGGAGACCACCCTTCCTCCCTTCCCGGTGCGGCCCTGTTACTGGCCCCTGAGCCTACTCAGCCCCCTACTACTCAGTCTTTCCTCCAAAGCTGTGCACCCCCCCGTTACTGGCCCCTGGGCTCTGCAAGGGTCCCAGGGGCTCCCCCAGGACAGCTGGGGGGGTGCGCAGCTTTGGAGGAAAGACCAGCTTGCTGTTGCTGTCGCTGTTCTCTCTCTTTTTTTTTTTTTTTTTAAAGATTTTATTTATTTGACAGAGAGAAATACAGCGAGAGAGGGAACACAAGCAGGGGGAGTGAGAGAGGGAGAAGCAGGCCTCCCGCCGAGCAGGGAGCCCGATGCGGGACTCGATCCTGGGTCTCCAGGATCATGACCTGAGCCGAAGGCAGTTGCTTAACCAACTGAGCCACCCAGGTGCCCCTGTCGCTGTTTTCTAAATGGAGGAGAGTGGAGGACAGTCCAAACCCTTCCAAAGGAGCCTCCTTGGAAGTTGCGGGGGGGAGGGGGCCTGGGGAGGGCCGGAATAGCATCCCAGCAGGAATAAGTCAGAGTGGAGAATCCCAGCATCTCGAGAGCCATTGAATGACATTAGCTGGTTATCATGGGCCACTGGCTGTGTGCCGAGTGCGGCTGTCCAAATGTGTCTGTGTAATATCATTCAGCTGACGACCTCTCCGGGCTGGAGGCTCCGCCCAGCCCCATGGGCCAAGAGAGGCACAGGGTGGGGTGCTGGGTGCCCCACCTGCCAGGCACGGTAATCTCCATCATCACTGTGCTTCCAAGGTTTGACTCATTCATTCATTCATTCATTCATTCACCATTTCATACACATCTACTGTGTCTCTGGCATTGGGTTGTGTCCTTGGGGTCATGATACGAATGTGACACAGTCCTGCAATTTAGAAGTTTCTAGACTCAGTGGGAGGAGAGATCCAGAGCAGGCAGTTAGAGCAATGGAGGAAGCTCAGGATGCCTCAGACATCAGATCAGGGAGGCTTCCTGGTGGAGGAGATGCTTGAACTGCATCTGGAAGGATGACTAGCCAGGCGACAGGCAAGAGAGACTGGATGGTGGATGAGCAGGGCTCCATCTACAAACAGCCTGAGGACGGAAAGGAGCTTGTCCAGGCTCACACTCTTAACCAGGTCCCTGGGGACCTGGCGTGCCGGAGGCTGGCTGTCAGTGCTCCTCCTTGCCTCTTGCCCTCCCAGCCACACCCCACCATCAGTTTTCTGATAAGATGTCCCAGGAGCCACTCCTCCCACTGTAGCCCCCAAACAGCCCCAGAGACCCCATCCCATGCATGGGAGCCCAGGCCCCACTGCCATTTCCCAGGCAGACCAGCCAGCCCGGACTTGTGGGGAGGGAGGGAATGGAGTGGGGGGAAGGGGAGAGGGGGGAGAAGGACCACTTTTCCAATGCTAAGCCTTGGCACAGTCCTGAAAGGCATGTTTCTTTCTTTTTTTTTTTTAAGATTTTATTTATTTGTTTGATACAGAGAGATCACAAGTAGGCAGAGAGGCAGGCAGAGAGAGCAGAGGAAACAGGCTCCCTATTGGGCAGAGAGCCTGATGCGGGCCTCAATCCCAGGACCCTGAGATCATGACCTGAGCTGAAGGCAGAGGCTTTAACCCACTGAGCCACCCAGGCACCCGAAAGGCATGTTTCTATGCCTATTTCACAGATGCAGAAACTGAGGCCCAGCTTAGAGGAGCCTTAGTTACCGATGGACCAGGTACTGCTCTGAGGGCTTTGCATGGGCTAACTAAGGAATGGCCCCAGGCACTATTGTCCCATTTTACAGATGCCCCCTGGGGGGGATTCCACTGGAGCCAATGTGGGGGGTGCTGCAAAGGGGTAAGGGAGGAGCCCTTGGAGGTCTCAGGGGTGGCCTGGTCTCCCCATTCCAAGCTGGCCTTGGACTGGCTGCCCTTGAACTCTGCTCCCCTTGCAGGCCCCTCGCTTTCTTGGGCAAAGCTTCCTGCTTTCTCTGGGAAAGGGCATTTTTTTTTTATACACTCAGCCTCCCCAAAGGTCCCTTGGGACTGCTGGCCTCTCTCCAGGACTCAGGTCTAGAAGCGGCTCAGCCCCAGGCAGAGGCCTCAGAAATCAAGCTAGGCAGCATGCAGAGGGAAACTGAGGCTGAAAGAAGGACAGGGCCTGCCTCCCCCAGGATCACCACCCGCCCCCGACATGATACAGGCAATCTTACTATGTCCATTTAATAGATGGACAATTTGAGATTCTAAGAGATCGCACAGCGAATAACTGGTGAAGCTGTGGCCTGAATCTTCTCAAGCTGGGCCCACAGGCTGCTTTCTGACTGCCTCTCAGACTGAGACAGAGCAGCCCCAGCCACCCGCCCCAGGCGAGGGGCCTCCCTGTCCCTGGCAGATGTGCCTGATGATTCTCACACCAACCCTTCCATAGCATTTCCTAGTGTCTCCATTTTGCACATGTGGGAACTAAAGATACATGACTTACCCAAGGACTCTCAAAGGCTAAGGATCTCAGTAGGAAAAACAAGAGAATTCTGGGCTCACAGCAGGGTAGGGGAGCTCGCCCTCTTCAAGGCAGAGACCCTCTCTGTCAGGGTCCCTTCAAGGTCATTCCCCGCCCCTCACCTGCCTGTGTACACCTTCCTCTAGATGGGCAGAGAGCCTGATGTGGGCTCCGTGCACAAATGCAGGTCAGATGGCCGGGCTGGTTGAGGATGGCAATGTCATCCCTGCCCCCTCGGAGCCCAGGTGCGAGCCAGTTACCTGGATTCTCAGAAGGAGCACTGGCGCTCCAAATCCCAGCTTTCCAGCTCTCTGTCCTTGTACAAAGCTTCCCCTTCCCCTCCTTGAAACTAATGTCCTCATCTGTAAAGTGGGGAGCAAGTCAGGATATCAGGTCCTTTCAGAGGAGTGGAGGTATAGAAGAATGGATGTCAATTCAATGGAAAACCGTTCGTACCTCCTGGAGCTGTTTTAAGGGCAGTGCCATGAAATGACTGATACACAGAAAATTCTTTAGATGCCGCCAGACCCACGGGGGAGGGCCTGGTGAGTCTGGAGCTGGCTGTAGGAGATTGGCAGGTCCCGGAGACTGTTATCTGGCCCCGTCCCCAGGCATCTGTCAGGCAACGGGCAAGGTAGCTGGGTGCTGTCCACCCGCCTCTGATCAGCCCATGCCAGCCTGTAGGGCCCACGGCTGCCTAGAGATGAGGAGTGGCAGGGGTTCCTGCCAAATGCTTGCTTCACCTCTTCCCGGGCCACCGCCCCAGCACATGGGTGGCCTCCACTAAGTGGGCTGTCTCGCTCGCACTTTTACTGATAAAGGAACTAAGGCCCAGCAAGGGGAAGTGATTAACCAAGGTCACATAGCTTCTAAGTTGCATGAAACTAGACCTCAGGTTCGTGACATTTGGATCTGGGATCCTTCTACTCCCACCTGGTTCCTTATTTCCCCACAACTGATGCTAAGCTCTTTGCATCTGGTAGACCTGTTAAGGTAGCCAGAGGGGACCCTCAGGGACAGAGCGTTGGGAGTTTTATAGCACAAAAGATAAACCAGATGTCTCACAGATTATAGAAGCTAAAGAACTGGAAGAGCCCCTGGGAACCCAAACCTCTCTTTTTGCAAGGGGACGACTGAGGCCCAGAGAGGGGTAGGGACTGGGCCAAGGCCACACAGCCCTCTAGTATCAACATGGAGAGCATAACCCAGGTCTCTGTCTCTCACTAGTGTTCTTCCCCTTGCCTCCTTACCTGAAGCAGATGCCCCTGGATGGGCGCACCACAATGGGGCCCTGGGGAAGCTGAGGGGGGTCACCTCTCCCTGGGCAGAGCCCACTCCCACCCTCCTGAAGGCCCACCCGGGCCCACCCAGTCTTTGGCTCTTTTTACAATGAACAAAACTAATGCTGAAGTTGCTGCAAAAACAAATAATACCCCAATCAGGCACAAAATGATTTTGAGGTCACTATTCCCCTTTCCCTCCCTAGTGTGAAAAACTAGCTTGATTGCCTGGTGTGTTGATCTAGAAATGTTTCTCAGTCCTGGCAACACACTGAAATTGTCAGGGAAACCTTGAGCTCCAGGGAAGCCTGAAGGCTTGAGTCCATCGGTCTGGGGTGAGATCAGGGTCTTGGCACGTTCTCAAGATTCTTTTTTTTTTTTTTTTTTTTAAAGATTTTATTTATTTGACAGAGAGAAACACAGCCAGAGAGGAAACACAAGCAGGGGGAGTGAGAAAGGGAGAAGCAGGCTTCTCGCCGAGCAGGGAGCCCAATGTGGGACTTGATCCCGTGTCTCCAGGATCATGACCTGAGCCGAAGGCAGTCGCTTAACCAACTGAGCCACCCAGGCGCCCCGACGTTCTCAAGATTCTTGACCAGACCTGAGACTCAGGCATTAAGAGGATTCTGACTTCATACAACAGAAAACCCAACCAACACTAGCTTAAACCAGGAAGACCTTCAGTCTCTATCTAACAAGCAGGTCAGGGTGGGTGGACCAGCATTAGTTCAGCAAATCAACAATATAATGAAAGACCCAGAGGACCTATAATTTGCTCTCTCAAACTCATTGTACCAGCACCGGTCCCCTCATGGTTACAAGACGGCTGCCCCTACACCAGACATCAACTCCTCCAAGCTCAAACCTGGGATGTGCGCAAGGAGTCATTTTCTTCACTGCTCTCTTTTTTTATTAGGAAAAGGACAGTTGTTTCTCTGAGGCCCCAACAGAACTTTCTTTATGTGTCTTTGGGCAAAGTTAGGCTTACATCCACCCTAAACTTGTCATTGCCCAAGGGGTGAGATTGTTCCAATGGGCTTGGGACAACCATCATCCATCCATGAGAGAGGGTACACTCGTGCGTGAACAACGCCAGCTTCCGCTGTCAGAGAAGATGGGCAAACTGGCTGTTGGGTGGATGGTCAAGGGGGTGCAGTAAACTTTAACCAGGCTTTCTCCTCCATGGCCTTAGGAAGAGGACCTAGGGTCAAGCCCACACAGGAACTACTGACCACAGCCCAGAGGGAGAAGTTGTGGTTGCAGAACACTTCTTGGAAGATGGAGGCACTTGCTCTGGGTCTTGAGGAATGAGAAGGGATTCTGAGAGCGTAGAAAGGCAGGAGCCAGGTCGGCACAGGACACGCAAAGGCACTGGGGTAGGAGCTGCATGTGGACTGGGGGGAGGGGGGTCTTCGCCTTACCTGGAAGATCAGGTGTGTGGAGGTGGAGTGAGAACTAGATTCAAAGGGTCAGGAGGCCCGGGCCACGGGCGCAGCAGAGGAGGGACTCGGTGAGGTCTGTGGTGCGGGGCTCAGATATGCTTAAGCCTAACACTGCGGGTGTTTTAGAGAGCAAGATGCTGGTCCTAGGGCTGCTACCAGAACTAAAAGAGTATCTATCAAGGGCTTAGCCAGGTGTCAGGTCCCGTGTCTTGCGTAAACCCCACACATCGGGAGTCTCACCTCTACACTTGCTTTATGACTGATCCTTCTCCAAAGTGGTGGCTCCCCTGCATCTGCGGAGGTTTTCAAAGAGCTGTGATAGCTGGGCCACACTCCCAGAGATTCCGACTTAATTGGTCTGAGATGGGGTCCAAGCACCAATTCCCTTTAGAACCTATTTTATATACCTTTTAATTATTATTTTTCTTTTTAAGAATTCCTCTTCTTTTTATGTAGGCTCCACACCCCATGCGGGGCTTGAGCTCACAATCCCGAGATCAAGAGTCACTTGCTCTACTGAGGCAGCCAGGCGCCCCTACCTTTTAAGTAGAAGTGCCATTGCAGGATAATGGGCTCACAGAGGAGTGTACAAAATCACACTGAACAGGTTCCTTACAAAGGGAGCCGACCAATCATGAAGCCACTTCAAACAAGAACTAGAGTGTGACTGGCTCCGCGGAAGCCTCCCTCATGTCTCCTCCCCAGTTAGCAACCCCCAAAGTTCTGACTCCTACCCCCAGAGCTTATTCTGCCTGGAACTTTACAGAAATTGAGCCACGGCTATATGTTCATCATTCGCTCGCTGTGGTTGTGTGAGCTCCATCCTGCTGTGAGCAGCGGTGGTCTGTTTCGCGGGTGCACACGGTCTATCTTTCTTTCTTTCTTTTTTTTTTGTAAGAGACAGAGAGTATACAAGTGGCGGGGGCAGTGAGTGAGAGAAAATCTCAAGCAGGCGCCATGCCCAGCCAGAAGCCCAGTGGGGGGCTCGATTTCACCATCCCAAGCTCATGACTTGAGCTAAAATCGAGAGTAGGAACGTTAACTGGCTGAGCCACCCAGGCGCCCTTCCCCTTGAGCCATGCTATCGGGTAGATGGTAGCACGGCAGTGTCCTCCCAAATGCTCAGAAAGTCAAGCATCCTTACATTTGGTTATTGGCCACTTGGGTATCCTCTTTGGGAAGTGCCTGGCCTAGCCTTTTGGGGGTCAAGAATGCTAGGTAGCAAGGCACCCCAAATAAGCATTGATTCTCATGATCTGGGGCTGCAGGTGGCCGCAGAGGGGCTGACAGTGTAGGCTGCAGGGTGGTGGGTCTGCTAGGTGGGGTCCCCCTGTGCAGGTCGGGCTCAGGTTGCCCAGGTCGATTCATTCTGGGGCCCAGTGAACAGGCGGTGGCTCCAGCGGGGAGCTCTTCTTCTCACGCTGCAGGAGGGAGTAAGCCCCACACCCAAGCACCTGTCAAGGGACTGCTTTATTGTGCCCCCACATTCGTTGGTCAGAACAAGTCGCATGGCCAAGCCTACTCTCAATGGGGAAGGGAGGGGGAGTGCCCTGCCGCCAAGGAGAAGGGAGTGAATATTTGCCAAACAAACCAAATGATGGCACTGGTATTTTGGGTATTTTTTAAATGGCCTCATGTGGCTCTCATGTCCCCCTAGGGCTAAGAACCATTGACCTATAGTCACACTGCATGTCAGCCAGTTAAAACAAAAAGCAGGCTTAGTGAGTTTACTTCATTTCCTAAAATCAGTTGACTCAACCAAAGTTCATTTCTCCCCGAGGCAATTTTTTGTAAGGAAGGGAGTCCTTGGAGTTCACATGGCAAATTACTGTCATGACTGATTTTAACTAGATTATGCACACTGAAGTGTCAGGCGCATGTCTGATTCGTCTCCAACATTCTCAGCCCCTCGCACAGCACAGAGAAATGCTGGCATGGGATGTTGTTGGATAACTGGGAGGGAGGGATGTAAGCACTGTTCTGTGAGCTCCCTGAAGGCGGAGATTTCTGTCCCTTGGCATCATTGTTGAATGACCAGTGCTTAGAGGAGTACCTGACACAAAGTAGGTGCTCACTAAGTAATCTCCCGGTTAAAGAAGCATGCAATACATGTGTAGACAAGCTGCCCGGAATGGGAAAATGAATGGTGGATGAATGGACAGTTGGTTGGGTAGATAGAGGTATGAGTGGATGATGGATGGAGGGATGGGACGGTGGACGGATAAATGGACAGGTGGGTGGGCAGATAGATCAGGAGATGGATAGTGGTTGGATGGATGGATCATCAGGTCATTGGGTAAATGGACGGATGTGGATGAGTAAATGAGTGGATGGGTAGACAGATGGACACATGGGAGAATGAATAAATGGACAGATGGCTGAATGACTGGATGGATAGTGAGAGAGGTGGGTGGATTGGTGAGTAGATGAGTGGGTGGCTAGATGTATAGATGAAGGCATGCCTGGATGGTTCAAAGGACAACATGAATGAATAAGAAATGATTGTGAGCTTGCCAGAGGAAAGCATAGCCTTCGCTGTTGGTAGACGTATCTCTCTTGCAAAACTGTTAGTGACCAGGATGGTTTTGGTGTTCTCACAGGGCTTTCTGATTTGCTGCTTCCTCCTCCCCACAGAGTACCTCTCTTGGTGGTCAAGGCGAGAGGCGAGAGAGGATGACCACGGAGATCAGCGCTCGGGGCAGACAGCGTGCCATTGGGCATGAGGAATACAGCCTGTATAGCAGCCTGAGCGAGGATGAGCTGGTCCAGATGGCCATTGAGCAGAGCCTAGCCGACAAGACCTGGGCCTCGACCACTGCTGAGGCCTCTGCATCCACGCGTGTCAACCGCCAACCTGCCCATTTCTACCCATGGACCAGGTGAGCGAGGAGAAGGCAATAGGGTGGCTGTAGGGGGCCGATCCCAAACACTGTTAATCCAAGACGGAAGTCTCCTGGTCTGTAAGGTGCGTTTTTACACCTTAATGGCTTAACATTTGTTATCTAAACCCTTTTGAGCTTTTTTGGTGCCAAGCACTGCTTTAGGTGTTCTACTCACTTCATCGCGTTTAACCCTCTTGAGGACCTTCCAGGAAGCTCTATGCTATAGTTTCATTTTAGAGATGAGGAAACAGAAGCTCAGGGCTAGTCACTAGTCCCCAGGTGCCCAGCTGGTAGATGGTGTTGCAGAAACTGGAACCATCTGGTTGCAAACACAAGGCTTGGCTTTGTACCACTGGCTTTATGTTGGAATGCAGTGGAGCTGATGTTCTAAGTCCAAGCAGAGGTCCCAGGCCCATCTATGCAGCCTCCCTGGACCACATGTCTGAGAAGCAGGCGACATGGGCCCAGCAAAGCCACCCTACCTCCCCGTTCTGGCTGCCCCCCATCTCAGTGTGACGTCAACATCCCAGTGGCAGGACCCCCTGGGGCAGCCCTGTGTTGTGCCCACAGTCATAGGACACGAGCCACGCCTGCAGTAACATGCGATTTTGAATATCCTGATAGCCACGGTAAAAGGTAAAGACAAACAGGTGAAATTAATTTAGGTCTCAAATCATGTCACTTCCACGTGTCATCCATATCACGTCCTTGGAATGCAGTGTGTCTTTTGCACTCACTGAGTATCTCGGTTCAGACTAGATGCATGTCAGTGACTCACTAGCCCCGCGTGGCCGGGGGCTACTGTCCCGGGCAGCGTAGATCCAGAGGGTGCCTTCTTTGTAGGAGGGGGCAGCCCAGAGAGGTAATCAAGCGTTGGATCTTAAAATGCTTTTAGAAAGGAAATATATAAAACTAAAAACGCTCTTGTCCATCACCGAGTCCAAGTGAAGTTAGTCTGCATTTGGCGGGGGTGGGTGAGGGAGGGGAACTGCGGGATGATTGTGTTGTGTGGCCTGGGGAATGGACCTCAACTCCCATTGTCTCCAGGCCTTGGGCAAGTTCCTTGAGCTCTCTCGGAAACAGACAAGACTCCAACGTCCAGTCCCAGCTGACAGGGATGACGGTGGGTGGCGGTGCATCCCAGCCCTGTCCCCTGATGACACCCACCAGGCATTCCCCAAGTGACTTTGGCCCTGCTAAGGCTGGACTTCCTCTGCCAGGGAGATGGGGCAAAGGTCTGGGATGCCCCACACCGAGGAGCCCTTCTTTAGAGGGAAAGGCAGGTAGCCTCCTTGGGCGGCTGGAGGAAGTAGGAAGGCTCCGGGTTCCTGAGTTTTCCCTGAGTGGGTCCCATTCTGGAACCCAGCCTGAGAAACAGAGGACTCTTCATGGCCGGTGCTCTGGGAGGCTCTGCTTCCTCTTCCGCTGGTTCAGCCTGAGTCAGACCACAAGTTCCTCTTTCTCAGGAGGGGATCAGATAGAGAGAAGAGCATCCCCCCGCCAAGGGCATCTGCAGGCTTCTCCACAGCGTGGGAGCCTCCCAGGGAGCCCTGGGGACACTTGAAAACATTAGCGCCAAGTGGGTTCCTGGGGTCCCGGTCCTTACCTCTTCCTTCCTCTGGTGGGTGAGGAAGTAGAGATGAACCATGGGACGCAAACTCTTAGCAGCCTCCTGAGAAACCCGCTCTCACAGAGAAGGGAAGTGACTTATCCAGGGTCCTGCAGCCCTCCCCTAAACTCCAGGCACAAGTAACGTAGGGGACGGGGATCAACATGCATCTTCTCACTCTGGATGTGAGCCGAAACCTCCCAGATTCAGTTCTGCCCTTCCATCTCTGGAAGGGGATGGGTCCTGCTAGGAGAGACGATCCCTCCTTCCCCAGATGCACTCTGAGCCATGCAATGAGGCCATTCGTGTGCCCGGTTTATGCACTGGAAGTGATGTCTGTCCCGCTCAGAAGTTCAGACACATAACCTGCTCTGCCCAAACTGCAAAGGCCTCACTCTTCCTCTCCCCCACCCCACTTTGAAGTGGGCTCATACTCACAGAGATTCACGGTCCCCAGCGACAAGAGACAGCCAGCTCGTGCTTGCGTTCCCAGATGTCGCATTTCAGAAAGCACAGGGCCCACTGGAGTCCTCTGTCCCTTTTATCCCCAAACATTGCACTTTCCATCCAAAGACCCAGAGCAGGTTGAGGAATAGGACATCATACGTGTCCTGGGGGCTGTCTCGAATTTCATGTCGCCCCCTCAACAAGGCCTGCCGACCTCCCTTCCCAGGTCAAGGAGGTCGCCCCCTTACTCGCTCTCTTGGCGGGGCGGTTTCCTTCATCACCCTGACTTACAGTTTCTATGTATCTGTTTTGGTCATGAGGGCAGGGGCCTCCCATCCTTCTTTCCGTGAAGCCCCCCGGGCAGCACACAGCGCCTGACCCGCGGCAAACACCGGATGGCTCTCTGTAAGCGAATAATGAGTGAATAAAGAAATGTGAGTGAAGACGAAGCAGAGCAGAGAGGAGAGAGTGGTGGGCTTAGAGGTTGGAATCCTTGCTCCGTCACTTTTTGGCTGTGTGACCTCAGGGAACTTACTTAACCTTTCTGAGCCCCAACAGGCTTTTCTTTAAAATGGCAGCAAAACCTTGCCTCGCCCAACTTGCAGTGTTCTTACACAAGTATAACGTGGGCGCCTTCCTCACGCCCCACAGCTGGAATCGACCTCCCTCCACCTCCTCCCTCAGCACCCTGAGTGCCCACATCAGGACTGCCTCTGTTTCATGGAGAAGCTTTCGTGCCACTCTAGGAAGGCATTATCTCACCTCCTGAGAGTGTCCCCAACTATACTATATGACCTCATTGGGGACAGGGAGCACCTAGTGCTCACTTTTTGTATTCCCAGTGCCCAGCAAAGAGCCTGGGTCACTGTAGGTGCCCAATAAATGTTTTTAGGCAAATAAATGCATTTTGAAACCAATAAAATGCTCTACAAATAGAATTTATTGTTATCTTATGGCCAAAATGGCATCTATAGATGTAAAGGTCAACCGAGCCTTGGGGATCCTCCAGAACCCTGGGATCATGACCTGAGCAGATGCTCAACCCACTGAGCCACTCAGGCCTCCTTCTAAAGCCATATTTTCTAACTTGCTTCTCTCCCATCACAGTGTAAGGGATGATGTCAGAAACATGCATAGGGGCCATCTGGCAAGGCTTGGCCCACTAAGAGCTCCCTGAAAGGTAGAACCAACTTCCCATCCCATAGAGAAGTAGGGTTCATGCAGTCAGGAAATATGGAACCCAAGGTTACATCGATGGACCAGCCAGAGTGGGCCGAGGAAGCTGGGTCTTCCCAGTCTTTTTTTTTTTTATTTATTTGACAGAGAGAAACACAGCCAGAGAGCGAACACAAGCAGGGGGAGTGAGAGAGGGAGAAGCAGGCTTCCCGCCAAGCAGGGAGCCCGATGTGGGACTCGATCCCGGGTCTCCGAGATCATGACCTGAGCCAAAGGCAGTTGCTCAGCCAACTGAGCCACCCAGGCGCCCCTGCACTCCCAGTCTTTAATCTTCCAAATTTTTTTAAGGTTACATTTCTAAGAAGACAAAGGAGGAAAGCAAGAAGTAGGAACTTGTTTGGGTTGATGTGTGCACAGCTGCAAATAATTTAAGTGGAGCCGCCCACACCTGCCACGTTCTTACGATGAGCAAGTTGCCCGCCTGACACCTGGATGTGAATCAGGCCTCACCCCACCCCTCCCCATATTTGCTGTCCAAAGAGGGTCACAGATATACCTAATGACCCATCAGAAAAGGTGTAGCAAAGAGGCTGGCCTCAGTTTCAGAGGGACGCAGAGCGGGTTGAATCACTCAGTGGAGCAGGTGGGCTTTGCAGGATGAACAGGAGTTTGCTAAGCAGGCTAGAGGAAGCAGACTGCTGAGCCTCAGTTTCCTCTTCTGCAAAACGGAGCCAATTATATCTCCTTCACAAAGTGGGCCAGAGGATGAAAGGAGCTGCTTTGTGCCATGTGTCTCTGTCACAAGTCTGGGCACGAGGCAAGTACTCAGCAAATCCCAGGTATGCGGGGAAGAAGTCGCTGCAGTTTGGAATTGATGTCCTTCTCGACATGGGACTCCTCTCTGGCTGGCCTGGAAGGGACGGATTGGCCAGTAGGTCAATGGGAGACTGATTCCAGAGACCCTTGGGAAGGGGGGTAGAGGTGGCTTGACCGCGTGAGTTCTTCGTCTCTCTACCTGGGAGGGCTGGGGGCTGCTTCTCTGGAAACTTGAGGTCCTGCCATGGCACCGTGCAGAACCAAGATTACCATGTGGGATATTACTTCTTTAAAGGCTTTTGTTTGTTTTGTTTCATTTATTTAAAGGTATTTTTTTTTAAGATTTTATTTATTTGACAGAGAGAGAGATCAGAAGTAGGCAGAGAGGCAGGCAGAGAGGCAGGCAGAGAGAGAGGAGGAAACAGGCTCCCTGCCGAGCAGACAGCCTGATGCGGGCCTCGATCCCAGGACCCCGAGATCATGACCTGAGCGGAAGGCAGAGGCTTTAACCCACTGAGGCACCCAGGCGCCCTATTTAAAGATATTGAGCACCTGCTGAGAGCCAGGCACTGTACTGGACTCCTGCAGCAAGGAAGGCTTAGCGTAAGGACCAGAGGATGACAAATAGCGGGGGATGGGCTTGGTGCAGACTCTTGTACTCCTTAGCTGTCTCCCCTGTCTTTTTGTTTTTTTTACCTTTTTTCCCCATAACCCAGCCACCCTGTCCCTCCACCCCCGCACTGCTGTCTCCCCACTTAAGAGGCCTGTTCACCTCCAGTGCTCAGCCAGCTCCAGCCCGATTTCACGCCCTTCCTGCCCTTCCGATTTCATGCTCACTGAGAAGTTAGGAGGCAGAAGCTGTTCCTGCAGCTCCATGCCATACTTGCCCTGAGCCTGACCCGTGTCTGAAGCAGGGGCCAGCTAGACTCCAGGACAGGGCTGTTGGGAGCTGCGTGACAGTGATGCACTCCTGATGCCCCCTCCCCCGGACCTGCCGGACCACATGAAGGGCTGGGGCCGTACCTGGACTTGTTCTAAGGGCATGACCCACGCCCACATCCTGCCAGCTTCCTCTCACCTCTGATGATTCAGCCCCAGTGGTTTTCTCTGCTGGGAATTCCCCTGCTCAGGGTCAAGGGGCACGGGGGCCAGCAGCCTGGACGGGACTAGGACCAGCTCCCCCTCCAGCACGGAGCACCTGCCCTGTGTGTCCCTAAAGCCAAGTTAACGACCCACTACAGGGCTCCCAGGGGAGCTCCTGCTCTCTTTCCCCCACTGCCTGGTGGTCTGTGGCCGTCTGGGTCCTTGTTTCCCGCCCCACTGGCCTCCGGACATTGGACTTTGTGGAGACGCACAATAGCGTCCTGCTGATTGGCCTCTCAGGCGCAAGCACAAGGCTTGGGGCACACCTGGCAGGGACTGGGGAAGTCCTGCCGCAGGGCACTCAGTCTGCTTCCTCCTCTGCGAAGCAGGAACAACCCAGCGCCTGCCTGCACCCAGCTGGAGGGGAGGCGGGAAGTGAGCCCATGCCCTGCACAGTCCGGAGGGACACACCCCTCACCACTGCTGTCACCCCTGCTGTCACCCCACCACCGAGCCTCCATGGCCCCATCTTGCTGCTATTATTTTGCCATCAGAAATAGCCCTGGTTTTAGGGTGGTGTGGTGGATTTTTATCAGTGCTTATCATCTTGCTAGAAGCATCCTAACAACAGTAAGGGACGGGAGGCTGCACACATGGGCCAACATGCGGGCGGCTGGGACCCCGGAATCCCATACAGACCGGGACCCCGGGCTTTGTCAAGACCACGGGGTGGGGGACTGTAGGCTGGGCCTGGTCCCAGGCCACCTGCCACCCCCCCCACAGCGTGCTCCCCTTTCCCCGGGGGATGGGGTGTAGAGGGGGCCTTGGTGGGGGCCAGGCTTTGCACCCCCTTTCCAGGATGTGGTCTCTTAGATCTGTCTGACACGCAGTTCCCTTGCGAGCTCATTTCACAGCTGCTGCAGCGGTGAGGAAAACCCCCGCTCTGGTCCTGCCTGCACACCTGGCAAATGGGGAAACCAAGACGCAATGCAGGGCAGGGACTTGTTCAAAGTTGCAGGCCTGTCAGAATGGAGGCCTTAGAGCTGGAGGGGGGGGTGATGAAGAGGCAGGAAGACCCTAGGCCTGTAGGGGAGGGGCAGCGTCAGGAGCTCCACAGAGGGACTTGAGTCTGCTCTGCCTGCCTCACTTCCCCGCTGCAGCCACGACCCACCTCTCTGGGCCTCAGTTTCCCCGTCTCTGAAAGGTGGGGACACTGGCACCCCCTCCAGAGAACTAACGAGTGAACGCACGCAGGCCCCGTGCTCAGGCTAGTGGGGCTCAGGAGGAGGTGGCTGGTGGCAGGGGTGGAGAGGGGACAGAGGGAGGCAAGGACACCATGAGGATGGTGAAGGGGGCCGGCCTGGCGGTCCCCCCGCCCCCAGATGACTGAAGCATAGGAGCGGCTGTTCCTTCCTTCTCTGTTTGCCCACCCCTCTCCCCGCCCCCCCATGACCTGGCCTTGCCCAGGGTATGTACAAAATCTATCTTGGAAGAGTGTGGGTCCTTGTCAGGGTCACAGTTCTGGCACCTCCAAATGCCACTAGTAGCAACGTCCTCCTCAGTCCCTCGGGGCACCGCTGTGGGGCACGGGACCCCGGGCCAGGCCTGCCAGGGTGCCGTTACCCCAGGGCCCGAGCTGCCACAGGTGTGGTCGGCTCAGGTCACATGCCCCACCTCCCAGTCACCCCCATCAGTCACATATGTGGAGCGCCACCACGCCTTTCACCCTCCCCTCCTCAACACAGCCCAAGGGGATGGGAAACTGAGGCTCAAAGAAGCAAAAGAATGAGCCAGTGAAGGACGGACACGTGCTGAGCACCCGTGCCAGGACGCCAGCTGCGCTCGCCCGCTCCAGCCCCCTCTGTCTTCCCACACTGGGGCTCTGCAGGGAATAAAGGCCAGAAAAGTTCAACCTGTCCGATGTCCCGCAGCCAGGGTGTGCCCGAGCCTAGATCTGAACCCGCGTCAGTATCTCCGCACCTTGGCCACCGCGGCCTTTTGTGCTAGCTTCCCTACTGTTAGTTCCTGCTCCCGGGACGGCAGGACCCTCTAGGGAGGACTTGCTCAGGTGAAGGTACGAGCATAGACCTGGTCTGCTGGTCTGGCTTCCCAGCCATGCTCCCCTGTCCGCCACCCACCCTCGGTACCTCCAAGAACCTCTTGCCCATCCCCATCGGGACCCAGCCTGGCCAGCCTGAGACAGAGCCCCTTTCATCCAGGGACCTGCTGCTGACCCCTTCTCGCATCCTCCCGGGTGAGGAATGTCACCTTGCTTCCTATCTGCCTCCTGCGTGGTTGGCTGGGGAGGGGGTCTGGGGGTGGGGATGAGGTTAACCTCATTGTTGTCTTATATGGTCATTTAAATCTCCCAGGGCTTCCTCCGAGGGCCAAAAATAATCCAGAGACAGCAGCTGTGTCCAGCACATGAGAGAGGACCGGCCATCTGCTTTGGTTCAGAGTTCTGTGTCTGTCGTCAGTCTCTCCCCTCCCTAGCCCTCCATCCCAGCTCCTGCTTCCAGCCATGACCCGCTTTTCATATGCAGAGTATTTTTCCCTCTTTCACTCCTGCCCTGCACCCTCCAGGTCGACTGTGCCTCCCGAGAGCCCGCCCGCCTCGGCCCCCAAGGGCCTGTTCCAAGGGGTCATGCAGAAATACAAGAACTCCCAGCTGGCGTAAGTGACCCCCGGCCCGGCCCCTGAGACCGGCCAAGTTCACCCCTCCAACTAGGGTTAGTGGGAGGTGGGGAGCGGGAAGCAGGCCTGCAAGGCCCCAGGAAGGGGGGCATTCGGGAGGGACCTCCCAGGCACTCCCCTCCCAGGTGTGTCCCCCTGAGCCCCAGCTGCTGGTGGCTGAGCTGCGATCAGTGCTCCCACACACTCAGCTCCTCCAGGAACTGTCAGCTCTGGTGCCTGCGGTGAATGAATGTGTCGCCTGAGTGCAGCAGGGGGAAGTAGCAGCCCCTTGGGAGTCGGCCCTAGGACCCCAGAGGCCCAGAGGAGCTCAGAGCTGAAGTTAAGGGCCGGCCACCTCTTCTATTTCCCTCAGTTTCCCCAGGCATCAGGGTGGGATATCAGAGCATAGCCACAATGCTCACACCCCTGGGATTTGTTTTGCCTCATTGCCTTTATTTGCTCCAAATCAGGGGGTAAAATCCAGAATGAATCCGAGCTGCAGGTGGGGTTCTGTTTGCCTGGCCCCAGGGTGCTGGGCTCTGTGTGTCCCTCTTCTCTGCTCCCCCATATTGATCCCAGAAGCAACTAAAAGCAAAAGGGAGCCATCGCAGGAACCCCTCTTTTCTCACTCCAGTTAATGTTGTAGAGAGGGGAGGAGGCAACCGGCCAGTGTTCTGTGTTTCTCCCCAGCTCTTTTTAAACCCTGCCATCCCCTATCCCTGGGTGCTGCGGGTGGAATTCTGACAGTCTGGAAAAGGGGGACCCAGACTCTGCTCTCAGCGCTGCTGCCCCTTTCTCTGTGGCTGGCTGGGAGTTGCTGTCCCTCTCTGAATTTCCCTTCTCTGTAAGACAAGTTTGGAGAGGACAGAGTGGCCTCCCAGGTTCTGTCTAGCTCCTTAGTCTCAGACAGTCTGGCACCCCCAACAGCCTCCCCTACCCCCGGGGCGGGGCTTGGGCTGAACTCACGGAGCTCCAGGGTCCACACACCACGGCAGGTCCTGGAGTGTTCTCCCGCACTGTGCATCCCCCAGGCACCCCCAGGCCACAGCCACAGCCAGCCCTCCTCTCTGCCACATCAGCTGGGGCCCCACAGGAGACCCTCCGGGAAGACGGGATACATACCCCACTGGGGTTTCTCCTGACACCAGCAGGGGCTGCTCTGGCCGCTGGTGGTAGTGATGGCGTTGATGGGGACTCAGGGCTTATCTGGTCAGTTACCCATCGTGCTCAAAGGTCTGTAACTTAAACCAGCATCTGCGCTCTGACGCTATTAATAACCAGAGAGGCTGAGAGTCAGGAGGAAGTGCTGCTCGCCAGGGAGGAAGCAGCTGGGAGGGTAAAGGGGCTGGCCCCGTAGACCCTCAGGACCTATCCTGGCCCCTGATGTGGGTGAGGGCCCAGGGAATAAGACCTGCCTCCAGCTTCACCTTCTCCATCTGGAAAATGGGACCATTTATGCACAACATTCCCTGGGAGTAGATCTGGGACTCACAGCACTCCTGGTCCTCACTGATTCCAGGATGGAGGGAAGGGAGCTCCGTGCATGCATGAATGAATGAATGAATGAACAAGGTAGCAAAGAAGTTTTCCTTTACATTAGCCCTGAAATCTTTCTGATATTCGTAAGTTTTAAATTGCAAAGACTTCAGATTAAACCTTCAAGTATATAAGTCTTTCAGCTGCTAAACGTTCTGGGGGTAAGGAACACAGGGGGGTTGGAAAGACCCCAGAGAGATGCTTGCTGAGACCTGGTCTCAGAGTTGCTTGAAGGGCAAACTGGCCCTAGAGGTCGAGGTTCTTGGTAAATGCTGGAGCACCAGGCCGACACCTGCTGTGGGCATAGCCATCCATCCCTTTGGAGGCTGCCTGCATCCTCGTGGTAGAAATGGTCTTGGTGTAAGCTTAGATGCCACCCCGCAAGCCCAGGAACAGAGGGCTTCCCTAATTCTCTTCTGGCCACCAAGGAGCTCCATTTAAAAGAGACCCCCGGTCGGTCTCCATCTGTGGAAGTGAATGAACTTGCCACATTTCATTCCGTTTCTTGTAGACTTTCCCTGCAGGGTGCCCACGTGGAGCTAAGGGAGTGCCTGCAGACCCAGGGACGCTGGTGGGGGAACCAAACACAGGCGAGGCCTGCTCAGAGCCCCCACAGGGATTTACAGGCCAGTATGTCCTCCAAATGCTCAAAGGAGGTGATTGCAAGGAACGATTTGAGCAAGATATTTTATTTTCTTTAAAGAGTTTATTTATTTATTTGTTTGTTTGTTTGTTTGTTTGTTTATTTGCGAGTGAGAGAGAAATCATGAATTGGGGGGAGAGATAGAGGGAAAAGCAGACCCCCCCCACCAGCAGGGAGCCCAATGCGGGACTCAATCCCAGGACCCTGGGATAATGACCTAAGCCAAAGGCAGACTCAACCAACTGAGCCACCCAGGCGCCCCTGAACAAGACATTTAAAAAATTCCCGAAGAAACAAGCAAAATGCTAATAGAGGAGAGGCCCTCTTTTTTAAAGGAAAGGAATGAAGGAGTGAAATGATTGTTGGGGTTCCTAGGTTCTGAATTTTTTCATCCCTTTTGTCTCCCTCTCTCCCTCCCTTCCTCCTTTCCTCCCTCCCTCCCTCCCATTTTCTTCCTTCCTTCCTTCCTTCCTTCCTTCCTTCCTTCCTTCCTTCCTTCCTTCCTTCCTCCCTCCCTTCCTTCCTCTCTTTCCTCCCTCCCTCCCTTCCTCCCTCCCATTTCCTTCCTCCCTCCCTCCGTCCCTCCCTCCCTTCCTTCCTTCCTTCCTCCCTCCCTCCCTCCCCCTCTTTCTTTCTTTCTCTCCTTCTTTCCTTCTTTCAGCAATTATTTACTGAGCACCTATTATGAACCAGACACTGAGCTGGGCCCTGAGAGTGAAATCATGAGAGATGAAAGAAATAAAGAATCGAAGACACTATTCCTGTCTTCCTGGAACTCAGTCCAGAGGGGAGACATACAGTAGTCAGACAGTCACTTAAAGACCTATAGAGGCCAGCAGTTACAGGAGGACTCGTGCTGGAGGCAGGGGGAGGCTGACCCGGGCCCCGGGGCTGAGGTTGGCAGGCCTGAGGAAGCTGTGATGGAAGGTCGATGGATGGATAAGCTGCAGGGGCCAGGGTTAGGGCCAAGTTCTAGGGTGCACCCATGTGGGTTAGGAAAGATTATTCGCCTTATTGAGGACGCTGGCTGCAGGAGGCCTGAGCACCTGTTTCAGACCAGCAGGGGCAAGCAGGACCCAGTGGCCCCACAGCCAGCACTGCCCCCGGCCTCCTGCTGTCCTGCTTCTCTGGGATGAGCCACCCCGCCCCACCCCACCTCTGCCCTGCCTCCGTCCTGAGGAATCCCCGCTCCTTGCTGTCACAGGCCTGTGGACCCCGTGCTGAAGGCCATCAAGGAAGGGGACGAAGAGGCCTTGAAGGCTATGATCAAGGCCGGGAAGAATCTCGCAGAGCCCAACAAGGAGGGCTGGCTGCCGCTGCATGAGGCGGCCTACTACGGCCAGCTGAGCTGCCTGAAGGCGCTACAGCAAGGTGAGGCGGGAGGTGGGAGCCCGACTCCAGGGCAGAGGGTCCTTCCTTCTGGAGCTTCCTGTTCTTTGCCCACAGATGGTGGGGCTGCTGGAGCAGGGCGGGGTCAGCACCCCCACCGCACAGTCAAAATCACCAAGCTGGGAGAAGAAAGCGACTTGTCCCCGCACACCCGGCTGCCACCTCACTAGGCCTCTCACAACAGGACAGCCTAATTCCTAGAAAAGGAATGAGGGCAGGATGACTTTTGGGGAGAGCCACTGCCAACTGGTTCCAGAATGTTCCAAGGGCTGATTTGGTGTGGAGAATACCACAGCTGTACCTAGGCCCCGCCAAGGCTGTCCGCCACAGCTGTGGGAACCTGGGCAAATCATGCCTCCTCTCTGAGCCTTGGCTTCCCCCCAAGCCAGAGGTGGACGGGTGACACCTGCAGACGGGAGTCAGCTCCGCCCGGAAGCAGCAGGAACTCTAGGCAGCCCACCACCATATGCTAGGGCAGAAACAGCTGTATGAGGCAGAGCTTCTGGTTGTAGCTGGTGGGAGTGTAAGGAAAGGACAGGATCATTCAGAGAGGGAGGGGCTCAACCAGGGGAGGCTTCCCGGAGGAGTGGCCTCTGAGCTGAGTTAATATGACTGGGAAGCTGAAACAGCCCTGTGAAAGCAGCTGAGTCGAGGGCCAAGTGGATGGACGATAAATTTAAGTGGAGGCCACACATGTATGTCATTGGAATTGGGTGGAAATTGGGGTTATCTTTGTGTTGGGGAGGAGGGGATATCTTCCCCCTTCGTGAACCTTCCATCTGTTCTCCCAGCATACCCAGCAGTCATCGACCAGCGCACCTTGCAGGAGGAAACAGCCCTTTACCTGGCGACGTGCAGGGGACACCTGGACTGCCTCCAATCCCTGCTCCAGGCTGGGGCCGAGCCGGACATCTCCAACAAGTCCCGAGAGACACCGCTCTACAAAGGTGAGCCCCCCAGGGAGGGCTTCCCTGGGGAAGGGTCCACAGAATAGGTGGGCAATGGGGGCCCCAGCCGGGGTCAGACTTGTTGAGGTGTAGGACTTGTATATTTGAGTCTTGCATTCATGCACCTCTTTAGGCCAAACTTCCCAAGCCCTCCCTTGGGCCAGGCTCACTGAGGAGCACTAAGAGCCCAGAAACAAGAAGATATGATCCGTACTCATGCGCTCTCCCAGCCCAGTGGGCATCAACAGCCAGAAAACATAACAGCTTGGGGGAGGGCTCTAATGCCGGTTGTGGGGAGGGGTGAGCGCTCACGAAAGGGGGTGCTTGTGCGGAGCTGGCGCAAGAGGGAGTCACCAGCTGGACAAGCAGAGGGAACAGCAGAGGCAAAGAGGTATGAAAGAAAATCTGTACCTCTGGGATGTTCTAAAAAGCCTAGAAACTCCTAGCTCCTTTAGTACATCATCCAAGGACTTTGGCGTCTCTAGCATGTGTCCGGAGTCAAGTTCTGAATGATCATAACAGCGGGCATTTATTGTTTACTGCATGCTGGGCGTTGTTCTTCCACTTAGCCCTAATATCCGTCTACATATGAGACAGGCACTATGTGGGAGGCATCCCCCTCCAGATGAGGACCCAAGACACAGAGACGCGGAATGAGGTACCCAGGAGCTCACATATTCCAGCAAGGGGCAGACCTGGGATTTGAACTCAGGGAGCTAGTTGCCAGCATCACACAGTGAACTGTGACATTTTGAAGCATTCAGATCATCCTTCATGCTCAAGCCATCGGCCTTGGGGCTTACAGATATGGCAGGACCTTTAACTGTGAAACACTACAGAAATCCCTGATTTTCCCATGTGCCCGGTATCCAGTAGCTGGAATATTCCATGGGAAGCAGGAACTGGGTAGCTGGTAACTGGGTCCATGGCACACCCACGGGGGAAATGTCTCTTAGAAGCCACCTCTGCCTGGACACCAGAACCATCGCTTGGAGATGCGGTTGTCCCAGACAGAGCTCCCCAACACCGGGCCGTTCTCAGCTTAGGCCCTGGTGTCGTGTGCGATCCTCCCACGTGTCAAGCCCTGTACCAGAGCGTTCCAAGCACCACCGCACCCGGGGCTCCCACGGAGTCCCCTCAGGGAGGATTTTCAACCTCTGGTTTATAGGCCAGGAAACCAAGGCTTGAGAGGCGGGGCGCTCTGCCTGGGGGCCTTTCCTTCGTTCACCCCTGACCGAGGCAAAGAAGTGGTTAATTTGGATGAAAATCCTGGGCCAGAGCCAACGGTGCATGTAGGTTCTAGAAAGCAATGAGGCTAAACAAAGAGATTTGTGGGGGGCCTGCCTCTCCCTCTCCCTCTGCCTGCCATTCCACCTATTTGTGCTATCTCTGTTAAATAAACAATCATTAAGTGAGGAGACTTTGAGGAAGGGTTTCAAGGAGAAGAATGACTACACTCCTCCCCTTCTAACCCTGGCAATATGCAGGACTAACGCAGGTGGCACTGCAGAGAGAAACAAGTTAGGGATACTCTGGAACCCCCTGAGGGACAGAGACTCTGGACCTGACTCCCTGAGCTTGAATCCCTCTTCTGACACTATTTGTGTGACCTTGGGCAAGTCGCTTAACTTCTCTGTGCCTCGTCTTCCTCCTCTGTGAAAAGGGATCATAACACATCCTTTAAGGCAGAATTCTATTAGCTGGTCACGTAAGGTGCTTGGAACAGCATGCCTGGCCCACAGTCAGTGCTATACATCAGCGAATATTATTGCTTGTAGGATCGCTATTATTTTTAGTGTATTTCCTGGGTAAAACGCAGGGAGGGACGGGACCTCAGTACAGAGCCGGTGGGTGTTTGTTGAATTAACGGCTGATGAATGAATGGGAGAATGGACAGATATCTGAGCGAGGTCTCGGCCGGCCGGGTCCACCAGGGCCCTGCTGACCCTCTGGCTTCTTCCTGGGCACAGCCTGTGAGCGCAAGAACGCGGAGGCCGTGAGGATCCTGGTGCAGTACAACGCGGACACCAATCACCGCTGCAACCGTGGCTGGACGGCCTTGCACGAGTCCGTCTCTCGCAACGACCTGGAGGTCATGGAGATCCTGGTGAGCAGAGGCGCCAAGGTGGAATCCAAAAATGCCTACGGCATCACCCCCTTGTTCGTGGCGGCCCAGAGCGGGCAGCTGGAGGCCCTGAGGTTCCTGGCCAAGTACGGTGAGTGCTGAGGGCCCCGGGTCGTGCAACACGTCTGGAAAGGGCACAGCTGGGAAGGACCTCAGGGGTCCAAGGGACGGCAAGCTTAGGTGTCACCTTGTGGGCACACTCTGATGGAGCGAGACTGTCTTCTCAGAGCGCGGTGTTGGGAAGGATTCAGAGGCTGCGTCTGGGCGCAGTGGGAGACGAGTTGCCAGCCATCAGTGATGCCTGCAATTAGGCACAGACCTGGGGTGGAGGGGGGAGTGGCCCACGTGCCACCTGTTTGTCATCTCTGATCTAGCCCAACATCCTCATTTCACAAATGAGGAATCTGAGGCCCAGAAAGGGGAAGTGACTTATTTACAGTCACGTAATAAATTAGTGGTGGAATGAGTCAGACTCTTGGTCTCCTGACACCTCAACCATTTCTGTCTCCACCATGTCACACTTCAAGGCCACAAGGAATCTCAGATGACATTTAGGTCACCTCCTGTTACAGGTGATGAAACCAGGAACCTGGTTGGGATGGGATTAGGGACTGGTCTGAGGTCACACCGCAAAGTCGTGGAAGAGGTGGGATTCGAACCCGGGCCCCAGAACTTTTTGCCTGGGGAAAATCTTAGTCACATAACAGGAGAAAATAAAATACCACTGTCTGCATTATGAGCAGAAGACACCCCGGGGAGATGGCAGACGTTCTGCTGCCTGAAGAGCATCGTTATTCCGTTCTTCCCCCAGAACACCTTCCATTTCTTTTCTCTCTCTCCACGGGGGATGAGCCTCCCTCTCGAGCAGCAGAGGGACCAGGAGTAAAGCCAGACAGCGCCCTGGGCAGAGTTGAGGTGATTTGTCGAGGGCGTGCTGCGTGCGGGACGCTGTTGAACAGGGACTCGCATCAGGCCAACGGGCTTTTCTCCACAGCTGTGTGAGGTGGGCTGTGTCCTCATTGCATCTGGGAGATGAAGAGAGTGAGGCTCAAGACGTTAGGTGACTGGTCACGATCAGAGCCTGGATTCTGCCCACATGCATCGAAATCCAAGCCACACGCCTCTCGGGCTCTGCCACGCCCCCGCGGGCCTCCAGAATTACCAGCATGGGGCTCTGCTTGCATAAACACCCATTTCCCCAGCACGTGCTGAAGCGGTTGGGAAAACAAACCCAGGGCACGTCCTTGCAGCCCGGGACAAATCCGGACTGACCAGCTTGAGAACACAGGGGCCCAGGCAGGGTCCTAGGAGCCCAGGCAAGGAGCTCAGCGGGCAAGGGGCATGGGCCAGCTCCGAACACCTGTCCAGCCCTCCTGCCGACAGTCTGAGTCAGGGGCTGCTCCCTTTGTGGGCTGAGTCTACTTTCAAATCCAAATATTTTTTCTGGTAAGAGCAGGCGGCTTTGCTGGTGGGGGTACAGGCGTCCAGGGAGCCTGACTTCAAGGGCCTGGACGTGCTGGCCGACTGCCCGCGGAGAGTAGAACCAGCCCCTGTGCCCCGGGCCCTCCATCCTGCAGGGCTGGCCTTCCCCGAGCACCTTCTCTGCCCGGGCTGCTGTATGAGAACACTGTGGCCTGGGGGCCTCCAGAGCACAGGTGGTGATTTTTCACAGTTCCAAAGGCTGCAACGTCCAAGATCAATGTGCCGGCAGGTTTGTGGTCTGGTGAGAGCCTGTCTCAGATGAGAAGTCAGCCTGGGTCTTCTCCCTGGGTCTTCACATGCTGGAAAGGCCCAGGTAGCTCCTGGAGGGGGGGTTTCTTTGGGAAGGGCACAAATCCCATTCAGAAGCACAACCCTACTCTCAAAACCTTCATACTCCCCAAAGGCCCCACGTCCTACCACCAATGCACTGGGGATTAAGTTTCAACATGTGAATTTTGAGGGGACCCAAACAACCATCCCATAGCAGATATTTACGTATTTTATCTTATTTACTCCTCGAAGTAACCCTGATTAGTAGGTCCTATTATTTCCAGTCAACAGATGGGAAAACCGAGGCCCCTGAAGGCTGCCCCAGGCCATGGGCCTTTGCAAGCCACAGAACAGAAACTTCTGCTGGTTCTTGTTTGTAACCAAAGCCTGTTCTCTTTCCTGTAGAGCAGAAGTTGGTTATCAGAATTGAAAATTATCAGAAAGCCTGAGATAAGCAGAATGCCCGGGCAAGCAGAACTGTGGTTAAGAGATTCTTGTGATTTCACCCCTTACTGACACTTCACTGCTGTCTCAGCTCCATCTCCTTCCAGAACAAGGAGGGCCTGGTGAAGAGACTGTACTTCTTTTTGCAGAGAAGCCCATGGGTCTCTCCTTTACCAGCAGGAGATGGAGAAGATGTAGGAGATGAGGCTGATGCAGTCGCCCTTGACTTTATTCCTCATCTCCCAGCATGTTCTTGTGCCCTCTGCAGAGGAGACCAGAAGAAATCCCTCTCTTATTCCTTGCCAAGCAAGGCAGAGAAGAAAAAAAAAAATCCCAGTTAATAAAGTTCTTGGGGCCTTTCCTTATTAGGGGGCTCTGCACACTCCTAGAGCCAGGGGGCTTCCTCAGGACAGGGCCTGGATCATTTCCCCAGGGAGTGAGGGTGAAGAGCACGGCCTCTGCTGTCAGACAACCTGGGTTCAAGTTTTGTCTCTGCACTTAGGAGCTGGGTGGTCTGGGGCAAGTGGCGTGGGTCCTCTGTGCATCGGTGTCCTGGTCTGCCACCTGCAGATGACAGTAGTGACCAATGGCATGAGCTATGTTGTGGTTTCAGAGAGAGCACCCATCAGACAGGGTGCTCGGCGCATAATAAGTGCTCAGAAAACACCTGCATCATCAAGGCATTTTGCTTCCCAGAGGCCCCCTGGGTCTTACTGTTGCAGACAGGAGTCGTCGTTAAATGATCTGATGCGTCGCGGTGGTTGGCGTGGTGCATGGCGGTGACCGCCCAGCTCACTCCTCAATCTGCCTCTCCTTGGCCAGGTGCCGACATCAACACGCAGGCCAGTGACAACGCCTCGGCCCTCTATGAGGCTTGCAAGAACGAGCACGAGGAGGTGGTGGAGTTCCTGCTCTCACAAGGCGCCGATGCCAATAAGACCAACAAAGATGGCATGCTCCCGCTGCACATCGCCTCCAAGAAGGGCAACTACAGGTCAGCCTGGGCCCCACCGCCGTGCTCCCCACCGCCATGCTCCCCACCGCCGTGCTCTGTGGCTCCCCACCACCGGGACTCGGGATGTCCAGGAGGGGTTGGGGTGGAGAGCACCTTCCAGATAGAAAGGAGGAGACTATCCCGCAGTTGGCAAGCTAGGGTGTGTTCCACCATCAACTTACTTCCCTCTCCTGACACTCTGCTGTTAACAAGCCTTTTACCAAATCTCTGGAGGTAGATATGATTATCTTCATTTCTTCAAATGAGGAAGCGAAGCATAGAGAGGCTTAGTGACTTGCCCAAGGTCACACATCTCATAGATGGGCAGAGCCCAGCTGCTACAAAGGTCCCATCTACAGGAATTGCACTCGACAGGGCCAGATAGGAGTCTGGCTATTTCTGTTGGGGATGCAAAGATAATCTCTCAGGCAGTTAAGAAGCCCAGGAGGATGCATAGGAGAATACGAGTAGTACCAGCGAAACCATAACACAAAGAGCGCCAATGATAACAGCCAGCCTTTCATGAGCACTTACTATGTGCTGGGCACTTTGAGCAAGGTAAGAGAAGCTTAAGTTCTCGAGGAGTGATCTGGTGGGCAGGACACACACACACACACACACACACAACGTAGCGAAAGAGCACCAAGAGTCCTAGAAGAAGAGAGACTAGCCTGGGCTGCAAGCAGAGGTGCGCCATGGTTAGCTTGTACCAGCTCGGGGAGCCGACTGTTGACAAGGGCAGCCTGAAGCTGCTCACAGTGAGAGTATTTACACAGCGGAAATTAGTGAATGCAAATTTCAGGTCCCCCTTTGCCCCCGAGGAGCTAGTGGTTAAACACGCATCAGCACCACTGCTGGCTGGTGGGCTCAGGGAAGACTCCCCGAGGAGGCAGAACCCCTGGCAGCTGTTAAAGGATGAGGGGGCTCCGTGATAACCAGTGGACCCGTGTTTGTCGAACTCGGACCCTTCACAGACCTCCTTCCTGATTGTAGGCACCTATACTCTCACTGCTGAGTATATTTTCTTTTGAAGACGTACTTGCTTCAAATGAACTTGTTTTCAAAAGGAAACATTCATCACGCTATTAAATTGCTGACATTGCCAATTTACAATTCATAAAGAACACATTTTACATAAAATTCCATCGCATGCACCCCAGGTGACACACTTTGGGCAACACGACCTGCCCTCAGGCAGAGGGAAGAGGGAAGACACATTGTGCATGTTGGGGGGTGTCAGCTCTGTTTGCGAAGGCAGAAATTTGGAAATGGGGATGCGTGCGACATCTGGGGGAGTGGAATGGAGACAGAGACAGACTCCCAGAGCCCCAGGCCCTGCCAACCAAATATGGCACCTGCCCCCCGTGATATATGTGCAGAGGAGACCCCAGCCTTCCCTGAACCCCAGAGCAGGCTGCAAGCACTCAGACCTGGGTTTGCCTTCTAGCTGAAGCCTTTGGTTATGTTGTTTAACCCTTCTGAGCCTCAGTTTCCTCTTCTGTAAAACGGGGGACAGTTACACCTGCTTTATGGGGTTATTGTTAGGATTAGTGAGGTGGATAGACATGACTACGGAACGGAAGTAAAGCACCCGTGGGGTGCCGGGCACGGGAACCCAGCAGGTCGGCGCTCATGCTCTCCTAGGTAGGGAGAGCATGTCCCATCATGTTTCAATTCAGCCGGTAGAGGGAAGAAAGCACCAAGCCAGGCAGTGGTGACAGGCAAGACGGATGCTCTCTCTTTGGGCCCCAGAAAGATCTAGCATCAGTCAACAAACATGGTTTATCTCAGATACGAACCAGAGGGACAGATCTGAAGAATGAAGGAGGCGGCCCTTGGAAGTCTCCAGGCCAACTGAATCCCTGCACCGGCTTCCATAGCACTGTCTCTCTGGGCTATTTGTTAAATGACATGTTCCAGAACCACAAAACCAGAACAGCCAGGATGGAGGGGACCTAAGCCTCCGTCTTTGAAAAGCTCCCTGAGCCAACCAGAAACAGACCATCCACACCCCTGGGGGAATCACTGATCTAATACAAGGCCTGATTTTGCAGAGAGAGATGGGAAGCAGCTTGCCACAGAGTGGCCGAGCTGGCTGGCACCGTCCCTGGACATCCTTCCATCACCCCTGGATGCCTCAAGTGCACCCTGATGTGGACTTCTGGCCCCAGCTGGAGGGGCAGTGGAAGGAGCACTGGGTGTGCCGAGAAATGACCAGGGAGCAAGCCTGGTCCCCTCCAGAACAGCCCATATGAGCATCTTGTTTTCCCCCAAATTTCCTTAGGGTTCATGACTCTCAAAGCGACCTCCCTGGTCATTCCCCCTCCATGGCCAGGCCCCATTTCCCTCTGCTCTCCAAGATTGAGAGGGGCCAGGCCACTCTTGAGGGCTGCCCACTGAGGGATTAAAGCTGGGTTCTCAGCAGCTTCTGCCACCTGGCAGGGCCCGTGGCCAGGCAAAGGCCGTGCGGCGTTAACGGCCCTCCCCACGCTGACCTCCCGTAGGCCGCTTAGGGATTGGATGTGGCATTCCACAGGCACTACGCCCTCAGCCACCTGCCAAAACAGCGGGCCAGGCCATCCAGCATGGGTGCTCTGCGGTCACCAGAGGGTGCCGCCTCTACATCACCTGGAACCAGAGGGTGTGCCACGCGGGCACGGCTGAGAAAGGAGCCCACAGGACACTGAAGCCACCTCTGAGGCACACTTACTTTGTACATCATTTCCAGTTTAGCAAAGGCAGCTGATGAGATTAAAACTCAACACCAAACATAGATTTGTTAAGAAACGGTTCGTGTCGCACAAGACCTGATGCATCTTTAAAGGACCCCACATCCTTTAACCTGAATTTAGGAAAGCACTACTGGAAACCCCCAGGGCTCTAACGCCCCCATGTCTGGGCCTCACTGGGCCTCAGAGATTCTTCTGGGAGAAGTCATGGCTGGGGCGGGGGCTTCAGGGTTTCTAAAAGCTGCATCGTGTAGCATGGTAGAGAACTAGGACCTTAGAGTCTCTTCTGTGGGTGACATATAGCAGATGCTGGCCTTTTGGGCCTCACTTCTGATGCCCTTGTTTTTAGCTATTTTTTCTCTTTTACTTCTAATTTATATTACCTTTGCAAGCCACTCAACACTTCTTTGGGGAGGTCTCCCTGGAACAGCCATCGTCGGGGTCTGCTCTGCTCTGCTCTCAGGGCTTGGGCTGGTAGGTGTGGCCCTTATGCTGGGGAAGGAGGAGGGGGGAGCAGGGAACCTGGTCTCCCAGACACCAAAGTTTCTACTGGGCAGTGGGCACCTTTGTTCCTCTTCATGAGGTACACTTTGAGCCCTGTGGGCCCAAGACCTTCTCATGGGGTGCCCTCCTCCTCCTCCAGCGCTGCGTCCCACAACATGGGCTGGGGGAAAGACGTGGTGATTCGCCACAGGGTGGCCAACATGGCCACTCCTGGGGCTGGCGGAGCGGGGCAGCACAGAAAGCCCGGGCCCTGGGCCTTCGGGACACCTACATTGTGCCCCGGCTTTGCCATCCACCTCCGATCTGAGCTCGCTCTCTTCCCCACCCTACGCCTGGGCCTCAGTTTCACGGCAGGTAAAATGCGAGGGCAGCGCAGGCTCTTCTCCTGACCCTGTCCCGAAGGGCCCTTTCGTATTCAGGCTGGCAGAGTCCCACCGAAGTGCACAAACCAGATGATTTTCCTTCGTTGCTAAGAGGACGCTTCTGGGACCGTAGGCAGCATCCAGCCATGTTCCCACATTTCGGCCACTTTCCCCTGGTTGGGCAGGGGATCCCTGGAGGCCTGCTGGGACCTGCCAGGGCTACCAGCCCCATCTGGCCAGCGGTCCCAAGGCAGTGGCTCTCGCTGTTCCTTCCCAAGCTCAGGCCTGCCACGGCTGTTAGGGAGCATTTGTTGGTGATGGCTGTGGTCCAGGGTGAGGCCCCAGCTCTGCCTTTGACCAGCACCTCTGTGGAGGGAGGTCAGGCCTCCTGTGCCTGCACAAATAGAAATTAGGAGGCAATTAGCCCCCCTGGGTGTGTGAATTTCCTTTTGAGGTTTTAGAGGCAGATTTTAGGCAAACAGAGCATCACTAACATAATAAGACTTTCCACTGAGATCCCAGCAGGAGGCCGCTGGCATGAGATTTCCAGGAAGCCCCGAAGCCAGCATGCCAGGGAGACATGGGAACAGGCCTGATGACACCTGCTTGCCCACTGCGGCCACCTCCTTGGAGCCCCCTTGGGGCTGCAAAATCATCTGTCAGCAAGGACTGGAAGGGTTAGGATCTGGAATCATGTCTGTGGTAGGAACTTGTTCTTGCTCATGGGAGGGGTCTAGAGGAAGAGAGCACAGACAAGAGGCCAAGGAATTGAGCCCCCCAAATTGCTTGCCTTTGATGAGGTGCTGTCTCTCTCTGTGTCATGTCTTTTAAAAGGAAGGCCACAGAGCTACTCTGGCTAATCCACAGGGCTGCAGCAAAGGTAAAATGGGGCAGGCAAGTCAGTGCCTTGTAATGCAAAACCGTGATTGCTACACAAGCCGTAGGGCAGTGACTGAGCGTGTGGCCTGAGGAATCAGACCCCAGAGGTTCAAATCCTCCAGCCATTAATCCATCACTTAATGGCTGTGTGTCCTCGCACAAGTCACATACCATCTCTGGGCTTCATTTTTTCTTATTGGAACAAGGACAGTACATGTCCTACCTACTAGGGCTACCGGGAGGATATAATAGATTGATGTAGATTAAGTGCTGAGGGCAGTGCCCGATTCAGCCTGATCTGAGAGAGCAGATCCGGGGCACGTTTGTCCCCTCCTATCCCCCCTGGACTTGGCAGCTGCAGGGACACGTTAAACAGTTCAGCCCTGGAGTAGTAGCAGGGCACACTTCTTGGTTTGCCTCTCCCGTTACGTGGCCTAGACCAGTACCTCTACCTCTCTGAGCCTTGACCTTTCTCATCTGCAAAATGGGGACGGTGAGACATATTTGATGTGTTGTTGAAAAGATTAACCCACAATGTGTTTGTAAATCCTTTAGATGTCTCCCGACACATCGTGGATACGACCGTCACTGTCCCCCCACCCTTACCCCACCTAGGCAGGGCAGGTGCCAAACTTCTAGCTCCAAACATCACCTAATGCCTCCTGCATTAGGTTTGTGGGCCTCTGGGTCAGTCCCCTCAAATCACTGAGCTGGGAATGGGGAACACTCCTCAGCCTGAAATAAGTCTGCAGGAATTACTTGAAACCACAGGCCAGTTGGGCTGAGATTTTGAAGACCTAGGACTTTGATGGCCACAGGTTCAGAGTCTGAAGCCCAGCTGGCTATGTGACTTTGGAAAGGTGGCCGAAGCTCTCTGAGCCTCAGTTTTCCTGATCTGTAAAGTGGGGGATGGCAGAGAATCATTCTCCCCAAAGTGGTCATGGTGACCAGGCTGGCTCCCCCGCACCCCCTGCTGGTGGGCCTGTGCCTCCCCACGCGGTAGCCCTGAGCGGCGGGGGCCCAGGGCCCTCGGCGCCCCCTGCCGGCGGGGACGCCCCATGACCCTCGCTCGCCCGCCCCGCCCGCAGGATCGTGCAGATGCTGCTGCCGGTGACCAGCCGCACGCGCGTGCGCCGTAGCGGCATCAGCCCGCTGCACTTGGCCGCCGAGCGCAACCACGACGGGGTGCTCGAGGCGCTGCTGGGCGCACGCTTCGACGTGAACGCGCCGCTGGCGCCCGAACGCGCGCGCCTCTACGAGGACCGCCGCAGCTCCGCGCTCTACTTCGCGGTGGTCAACAACAACGTGTACGCCACCGAGCTGCTGCTGCTCGCCGGCGCCGACCCCAACCGCGACCTCATCAGCCCCCTGCTTGTGGCCATCCGCCAGGGCTGCCTGCGCACCATGCAGCTGCTGCTGGACCACGGCGCCGACATCGACGCCTACATCGCCACGCACCCCACCGCCTTCCCCGCCACCATCATGTTCGCCATGAAGTACCTGTCGCTGCTCAAGTTCCTCATGGACCTCGGCTGCGACGGCGAGCCCTGCTTCTCGTGCCTGTACGGCAATGGCCCGCACCCTCCCGCCCCGGCGCGCTCCAACCGGTTCAGCGACACGCCCGCCACCGACAAGGAGCCCGCCGTGGTCCAGGTAGGTGGGGACGCGCGTGGAGGGCGCGGTGGTTCGCGTGGCTGATGACCCCTCCTCGCGACCGAGTGGCATCGTAGGGGGCGCACTCTGGAGGCAGTAGAAACCCCTGGCTAGCATGCTTTAGAGGCTGCAGAACTTGGTTCACGGGAATCATTACATCCTTTTTTTGCTCCTCGGTCCTGGGGAGTGTAAGGAACCGACAGCGGAGCAGGGGATTGCTGGGGAGTGTGGAAAACCGAGGAGTACATCACTCGCAGCAACCCGACACTGGACTGTGATGTTGCATGACCAGGATGGGGATTGACGTGAGGGCAGATTGGCTAAGGTCAGATGAGGGGCAAGGTGGCCCAGAGGCAGGACCTATTGGTGGTGATAGCTTAACAAGGGAGAGCAGGAATGGCTAAGGGGAATCATTTATGGCCACCTGCTGCGTGCCAAGAAGTTTATGTTCATATATTACCTAAATTCTCATTTAAAAAAAAAAAAAAGAAAAAGAAAAAAAGGAAAGAAAACACCTCTCCAGTTGTCATATTCCCATTTTCTAGACCAGGTGGTTGAGTCTTAGAGAGGTGCTGGCCAAGATGCCCTCCTCCCGCTTTCCCTAGCAGAGGCTGTGCTGATGAGGGGGCAGGGGATCTGTGCAAGTGGATCCTGCCCCCAGTGCACCCGGTGGCCATACTTGGATATCCGCCCTGCCCTCCCCAGCCTTGGGTCCCCTGACAGACATGCTCACTGAGGCACTGCCTTTGGTCCTGGGAGCCTAAGCCCCAGTGTGTGCTGTCTTCCAGTTCTGCGAGATCCTGTCTGCCCCGGAGGTGAGCCGCTGGGCAGGGCCCATCATTGACATCCTCCTGGACTATGTGGGCAACGTACAGCTCTGCTCGCGGCTGAAGGAGCACATTGAGAGCTTCGAGGACTGGGCCGTCATCAAGGAGAAGGCAGGTAGGGTCTGTCGCTGCTGCTACTGGATGGTCACCCTGATTCAGGCCCAGGACTCGGGGCGTGTCACCGCCACTAACATTTGATGAGCACCTACTGTGGGCACAGCTTTCTGCCACATGCCACGTACGGTGTCTCTATGACCCTGTTCTATAAAAGGGAAGACTGACCCTCTGAGCAATGATGTCACCTGAGTCAAGGTCTCATGGCCACTTAGTGGCAGAGTGGGATTCAAACCTACGTTTGACCAACCCCAGAGTCTCTCTGCCAAAGCTTTCCAAGATGTTTTAAATGGTTCCAGCTCGCTGAGGGGTATTGGGACTTTTAGAGTTAAGTTGTCTGTGTTTATGGGTCACTGAGAGGTAGTGTGGGGGGGAGGGGGAGATGATGGTGGTCTCGGGCATTTCAAACTGCAAAGTGCATACAAAGCACCTGGGCATTTTGTTAAAAATGCAGATTCTGACTCAGCAGGCATGGGGCGGGGCCGAGAGTCTGCCCATGCTGCTGGCCCCCAGACCATACACCAGGAGCAGCACCGGTCTGGGAGGCAGGCCTCTGGAGCCAGGGGCTTGCTGGGTGACCATCCACGGCCTCGGCATCCCCAACCGAACAGAGGAGATTGGACAGGCTCCTGTCTAGCCCCTTCCAGCTCTGCCAGCACGAGGTGTCTGCGGTGGGTGTGCCTGGTGGTGTAGATGGGGCAGCCTGGCTAAGTCAGGCCAAGAACCCCTCTTGGGCATTACGGAGCTCACCTGGGCAGGTAAGATGCCGGAAGTAGTCAATCTGGGTGCTGCCGCCGGGACTGAGAGATAGGTGTCTGCCTGGAGGTGTCCCCAGGGCTTTCTCACACTCGGAGGGGCACAGGCCTGTCTCTGGCCAAGAGTTTCTCAGTCACAGAGCAAAGAGGCTGACCCGCAGCAAGTATCCATTATGTCACCGTTGCTGCTGCGGCTACTGTCCCCAGGTGAGACTGTGCTGCCCTGTTGCCTGTCCCCTGACTGTCCAGGTGCCCCGGCCCCAGTCAGACCCCCGGCTCTGACTCACCACCTTCCTTCTTGACCCCTGTGTCCCATGGAACCCAGACCTACTGCAGGACTTTTCATTTGCACAAATGCCTGGGAAGCATTGAATTGGACCCATGATAAAGTCAACGGGGCAGTGACGGGAGAGGGTGGGGGTGGCTTGCCCACTCCCCGGGGCACAGCTCAAGAAGCTCGATGAACATTCACCGCATTCATGAATAGCTGCTTGCTGTCCCCATCATCCTGGTGATCCTCAGCCACTGGAGCAGTCCATGCTCAGAGGTTGGACCTCGTGACTCCGGGACGGCGGGCTCTGAGAGGTGGCAGGGCCCCCAGACGGAGCCTAGCCCGCCAGCCCAGCCCCCATGACCCTGTGCCCTTTGCTTACCAGTGATCTTTGGCCTTCCTCCCCTCAAACTTGGTCTTCACTCAGCTGAGAAAGCGGTTGAGCTTCCCAGCCATATGGGAGGGGGGCTCTGTCTGAAGCGAGAGCAAGCAGTCAGAAATGCAGCTGGCTGGCACTGCAGCTGTTCCCTCCATGTTCCCTCTGCACCCCGATCCTCCCTGCAGAGCCCCGGCCTCCTTGGGGTGGCACGGTTGCTTCCCCTGCCTGGAATGCCCCGCCTCCCTCCTTCAAACCTGGCGAGCCCCTACCTTCCCACCTGGCAGGACCCGGTTCAGATGTCACCGTCCGGTGTAGAAGCTTTCCCCGAAATCCTGGGTGGGCCCCTCTGCATCTCTGGCCTGAACACGGGGCCAGGCAGCGAAGGGATCAGCCTGTGTTCACTGAATGAACAAACAGCATTCTCCAGTTCAACAAACATCTTCCCTGGGCGAGACCCTGGACCCAGAGCTGAAATAAATTGCCCTATTACTAGACACATCAGTCCCTGTTCCTACCTCACCCCCTTATCCTCAACTGGGAGCACTTTACTGTCTGAGGTATCCCAGGAGGGCTCCTGGGGGGAGGTGTCCCCTGGGGGGAGGGTGCCCCCACCCTGCTTCTCTGCACCACCAAAGCTCAGGGCTGAATCCCACTCATGGGGGCACTTAACAGGTGGAACTCTCTGACCCCTTTGCCAAGGCCGTGTTGGGGGTCTGGGCTGTGTGTATAGAGGAAGGAGCACAAGATGAGGGGGATGGCAGCTCCGGGTCCAGATTCAGTCATGGCTGCCTCCGCAGCTGTGAAATGGGTTTGTGCCTGCGCCCTACTTACTTGGGCTGCACAGATCAATAGGGGCAACAAGAGGGAAGCTGCCTTGCCAGATCTTTTCAGTTGGCAGGGGCTGGGTTATGGGACCCCCCCCCTTTTAAAAATAGGCTACATGCTCAGCGCGGAACCCAGTGTGGGTCTTGAACTCACCATCCTGAAATCAAGACCTGAGCTGAGATCAAGGATCGGACACTTGAAGAGCCCTGAGTGGCTCGGTTGCTTAAGCATCTGCCTTCGGTTCCGGTCAGGATCTTGGGCCCCTGGGATCGAGTCCCACATCAGGCTCCTTGCTCCGCAGGGAGTCTGCTTCTCCCTCTCCCTCTGGTGCTACCCTCTGCTCGTGCTTTTTCTCTCTGTCTCATCTTTAAAAAAAAAGGAGTCAGACACTGAACCCCCTGACCCACCCAGGCGCCCTTCAAGCACCCCCCTCTTCTCCGGTGACCGGGCGTCTCCGACCTGCCAGCAGTCTCAGATGCAAACTCTTCGCTGCTTGCAAACAACATGACAGCATTTCTGTTTTCTCTCCTTGCCCAGAACTTCCCAGACCCCTGGCTCACCTGTGCCGGCTGCGCGTGCGGAAGGCCATGGGGAAGCACCGGATACGGCTCCTGGACGTCCTACCGCTCCCAGGCCGGCTGATTAGATACCTGAAGTACGAGAATACCCAGTAACCGAGGCCGCGTGGAGGAGCGGCTCCTCAGACTGCTTCACGAAAGCCTCAGGGCGGCCCCAAATCCCAGGGGAGAGGATGAGTGCTAGACGGAGGCTGGGGGCTGCCTTGCGGTCAGCTGGGGCAGCCGCTGCGACCTTGCCCGGTCCCTGGGCAGAGCTACGCCCGGACCAGAGAACGGAATGTGTCAAGTAGGAGAAAAAACGTGTTTGTTTTCAAACTGCTGAGTAGACCCCAGACCTTCTCTGCGTTGGGAATGGCAGAACCTCCATTCCTGGGGCTGGGGGTGGGCAGGGCAGAACTTGGGGTGTGGGAGCCCCAGGCGCCAGCACTGGGCAGTGGCTGGAGCACTTTCAAGAGTGAGTCTGCCTTTGCAAGACACCCTTGCCCCGGGGCTGTCCCCATCACCTCCCCACTTTGCTCCACCAAACTCTCCATTTGACTTCTGAGCTTTCTTTTCTGGAGCTGTGGTCTGGTGAGTTGGGTGGGACGCCCACCTTCGGTACAATAAATGTTGCAGAGATGACACCTTGCCCAGCAAAGTCCCTCTCATCAGATCCCTGCCCTCACCCCAGAGCCTGGGGTTCTTAGCGCTGCTCCTGGAGGGAATAAGAGTGGGGCAGGTGCTGGGACGAAGGACATACAGACCCCTGGACGTGCCCCCTTTGGGTTTCTGGAAGACAGTGAGGAGCTGGGGGCCCGAGGAGAGGGGCGGCTTCCTGCCCTGTGAGCCCAGCGGTAGGGCTTGGTTTCTCCCCCCACCCCTTTAATCACCATGGAAACGGGAGCCCCATCACAAATAGGGCTCGGTGTCTACAAGTCTCCTGACACCTGCGATTGCCGCGCACACGTTTCCTGGCACTCTGTCTTCACGTCCTGCCCACCCCTATTTTGCTACAGAAGCTGAGATACTAGGGAGGAGGAGAAATCTCAATGCTGGCCACGTGAGCCGCGGCACTGAAGCGGTAGCTGCTGTCCTGGGGTCATGAAGTCCTGCCCCCGCCCCTGCCTCCTTGGGTCCTTGTGTGGCTTTGTGGGGCATGCCGGGCATTTTTCGGAGCTGCCAGCCGTGTTGGGCCCCTGGGATCGTGTTCAGACAGGTATGGTCAGAGCACCCTCTTGGGCCCTGAGGCCCCTGCACCGAAGCCGGCTTGCCTTGTTTCCATGAAGCTGCAAGGACCCACCAACATTCCCTCCAAAAGCGTGATGAAAGCCATAGGAGCCCCGGCCAGTCTGATGTGACGCTGGAGCTGGTGACCTCATCTGGAGCCTGCACCTGCCCCACCCCAGAATCTGGAAGCTTCTTTAGTACATTCAAATGTCATTTCTGGGCTTCGCAAAGTGAGCAGCTGGCTGGTGGGGGAACACAGCTTTGAGCTCCAGCTTGGCCCTGGGCTTGCTCCTCTGGGGCCTCAGGTCCCCATCATCATGGTCCCCGGCGTCCTTGCCAACTCCTCCATTCCAGGTATCCATGGTCTTCCTGAAGAGGAAAATTGTGCCAAGCGGCACTTCCCAGGAGTAGGTCAGAGGGGACTCAGCTGCATCGCGCCCACTCCCTCTTGCCTACTCCTTCGTGGTCCTGATAGGAAAACAGGACCAAAGAGGGGAGGAAGGGGACTTGCCCAGATACACATAGCAAGTCCCTGAGGTTTTAACCCAACAGTGCCACGTTGTCTTGCTGCAGGGAATCCTAAAACAATCCCCACGGAAACCCGCATCCTGTCGCATTGGAGATGGTCCACTCAGCGGCTTAGGGGCCAGAGAGGGCTCAGTGCATAGTCAGGGGAAAACCTAAATTGCCTTTGCCCTTCTGCCTCCCTGCCAGAGGGAGAAGCTTTAATCTCAGATGGGGGGTCTGCAGTCCATGATGAACTGGAGCAGAAAAATATTTGGGTGCATTTGGGCCGGGGCTGGGTATCAGGCAAACTTAGAGCATTTCTCACGTTCCCTATACATCCTAAGGATTCTTAACAGGCAGTGACCTTGGCAGGGGCTGCTTGGGGACTCTGGTCTTAGCGTGGTGTCCCTTCGGAGGAGGGGAGGTTGAAAAGGTAAGCGGGAGGGGCAGGAGGGTTTGGCCTCCGTCTCTGGAGTCAGCATTGGCTCCAGTGGCTGTGGGATGCAGGGTACCTGAGACTGGGACACCAGCACCACACTGCGTCCTCAGAATACTGATGCTCATCCACACCAGGCCAGAGGCATTGGTTAGGGCTCCTCCTCCCCAAGAGTCTTCCCCAACCTTGGCCGTCTCAGGTCCTGGCGGGCCCCCACTTCTTCCCAACCCAGAAGCTGAAGGGTTAATGCCTGGCCAGTGGGAGGAGGGGCGCACTGCTCCCAAGGGTCAGTTCTGATTGGTTGGTGCTCAGGCTGGGCTTGTGGTTACATTTCTTGGCCACCACTGCTCCCCAGAGGACTTTAGAGCCAGGACCCTCTGCCTAAACGCGCCCCCTCCCCCTCCCCACCGACTTTGGCCTCAAAGATGTCTCAACAGCATCACCAAACACTCAAAATCCTGAAAGTGGTTCAGTTTCATGGGCAAGAGCACGTTGGAGCTAGTGCTGGAGATCTGAGGCTAGGAGGGGGGTTCCTGTGTTTCCCTGTGAGCCAGCCCCACCCCTGACTCACTTGTCCTCAGGGAGTCACCTGCTGCTACTGCAGCCGCTTTTTTTTTTTTATTTAAACCACAGCTTTCTTAGATGTTTTTTTCCCCAGCTTGCTTCTGCATGGGAAGTCATGGTACCCTATGCTTCTGTCCAGCCGCTCTGTAGCGAATGTTTCTGCTTCCAGAAGAAGCCTCCCTCTATCTGAATTCATGCATTAGGTGTCCTCTGGGAAAGGAGCCCAAGAGGGGCTTCCAGGCCCTGGGCAGGGTGCGCTGGAGCAACACTCAGAGAAAACATGCCCCCTGGAGCTGGGCTCCCCCAGGGAGCACAGTTAGGTGGCCCAGATAACCTGGAGAGGTGACTTTGACCCTGGATGTGTAGCACTCAGTGCTGGGCGCTGACATCATTCCCACAGCAACCTGTGAAAGTCTGTTTTCAACCACATTTTCCTGATGAGGACATTTTAGCACAGAGAGGTTAAGTAACTTGCCCAAGGTCACACAGCTGGTAGGTGGCAAAGCCTTTTTTTTTTTTTTTTTAAGATTTTATTTATTTGACAGAGAGAAACACAACCAGAGAGGGAACACAAGCAGGGGGAGTGAGAGAGGGAGAAGCAGGCTTCCCACTGAGCAGGGAGCTCCATGTGGGACTTGATCCGGGTCTCTGGGATCATGACCTGAGCCGAAGGCAGTCGCTTAAACAACTGAGCCACCCAGGCACCCCAGCAAAGCCTTTTAACACCCTCCTGTACAGCATGGAGGGGCTGAGCCTCATTGGAATGGATCTGGAAGGGCCTTCCTGATGTGCTGGGAGAGAGGAGGGAAATGCAGAGCAGACCAAAGCAGCCTGAGCTGAGGGTCCTGAGGCCCTAGAAAATTTACTCCATACAACCCTGCTGATGTCACATGGTTTCCGTGGCTCTCAAGTCCTCCAAGACCAGAAGACATAAACTACTAGAAATCTACCAGCCTCCCAGTGAGCAAGCTGCCCTCCCATGGAGATGCTCCACTCCCCGGGAATCCTAGAGTAAAACCAGGCAAGAAAGAGAAGGACCCTTAATAAGCAGTAATCCAGGGGCGCATGGGTAGCTCACTGGGTTAAAGCCTCTGCCTTCGGCTCAGGTCATGATGTCAGGGTCCTGGGATGGAGGCCCACATCAGACTCTCTGCTCGGCGGGGAGCCTGCTTCCCCCTCTCTGCCTGCCTCTCTGCCCACCTGTGATCTATCTCTCTGTCAAATAAATAAAAAAATAAAAATCTTAAAAACAAAAACAAAAACAAGCAGTAATCCTGGAGCTTTGGGTTAGGAAGGATTCTGAGGCCATATCTGTCCCCTGAAGGAGATAGTCTGTGACCAGTAGAAGACTTGGTGGGTGTCTCTGTTTGTTATTTCTGGTCTAGTACCCCGCTTCACAGAGGGGGAAACCAAGGCACATAGGGAGATTAATTTTCCAACATCGTGTTGCTAATCAGGGCACGGGGGGCCCCCAGCCACGGCTGGCGCGGAGTCCTAGCTGTGAGAACTGGGCTCTGATGGAAAGAGCAGCTCGGCGCCCCCTGCAGGTCAGTGCGCTCACAGCCATGGAGGCACGCCTGCATGCAGCGGGGCCAATGCTGGGCCAGTAGGGCAGCAGACGCCTCTCCCATGGCTGTGCCAGTGGGGCACCATGAGGGCAGACCCCAGGGGCCACTCCCTGCCCCCAGCAACCCACCATGCATTGTCACAGACAGAGGCCCTCATCAGTCCATTGACGGGGCCCCTGCCAGGCACTGCACCAGACCCAGGAACTGGGCCATCAGTAGGTCACCCAGGAATCGGACTTAGCTAGAGGCATTTTTTTTCCCTAGCTTGTCCACTAGGGGCCAAGCTCCAGTTGTCCTGATTTTCCCTCTGACCAGTCTGTGGCAGGGCTGCTTTGGCCCAGCCTCTGCTCTGAAGCCATAATCAGAGTGGAAAGCACAGCAGAAGGGGACCATTCTCACCCTGTCCCTCACGCTGCAGGTGGCGAGGAGGCTCCAGGAGGAAGGGTCCAGCCCCACATCCCATCATGGACCCGGGATGGGTATGCCCCAGGTACTAGCCTCCCTGTTCTCCAGAGCACTTGGGACCGTCTGGAGATCCCTGAGTCCCCCACCCTCTGCACCTGAAACACGGACAAGCAGAGCCATCTCTCCCCCGTGACTCCTCCCCAACCCTCCTCCCTTTGCACTGAGTTCCTGGCCTGCAGTGCTCATCCTTAGATGTCACAGAGCTCTCTGGGCCCCTCTTGGCCTCCCCCATAGCCTCCGTGAGCTGCCCTCTGCCTGGACCCAGCCAGCATTTGTTAGCCTGGGGACCATTCCACCCCATGACATCCAAGATGTGGAAACTGCAAAAGAAATGTCTTTATTCTTTTAACCTTCTTAATATTTACAAAAAACAAAAAGAGCAGAACTGAGATTGGCTTACACAGCAGGTGATGGATAAACAGATGTGTTACCCTGGCTTCTGGAGTGGTGGCCAGGGCAAAGCCCCACTACCCATGACCAACCCAAGGATGGTGGGACGATTGGTTGGGCTCTGGTCTGGTTGGAGCGGGGCCAGCTGAGTCCAGCCCCCCAGCTCCTAAGGCTGCAGGGCCTGACTTGGCAACTGCCTGAGAGGCCCCTGCCCCAAACCCGTCCTCCCCATCCCAGACATACACAAAAGAAAGGCTCCCAAGAGGCCACACCATTGCCCAGCTCACTCTGCATAAGGACTGCTCCTGGGGGCTCCCAACACCCCTGCAAGCCAGAGGTGGGAGCCAAGGCCCTCCCAGCCCCGCTAGAGGTAGCCAAAAACATTGAAGATGGGTGGGGGCACAGCCGGCTTGGTAGGGATGGGCTTCAGAACCACAGGTCTGTACACTTTCTGCCCCAGCCCATCCACATCCTTGCAGAAGTGGGCCAGCTCCCCGGGGGCCGCCGGGCTTTTCCTCCACAGGCCCAGGCTGGGGATGGGGCTCTGAGGCAAGGCCCCTGGGGGACCTGCATATATGGGCTGTCCATGGTACTGGAAGGGGCAGCAGCTCCAGGCATTGACACGGCCCACGAGAGAGACCCCAGACATCTTGAGTGGCTCCTTTTCAGCTGGTGCCCTTGGGGACGCGGGCACGGGAGCCATCTCAGGATCCAAGGGCTCCAAGCCTTTGCAATGTTTTTTATGCTCATAGGGAGGTCCCTCCCTGGGGCCCAGCCCCCCCTCCAGCCCCAGGGGGTAGCTGTGGGTGGGCCGAGGCTCTTCCCAGAAGGAAGCAGGCAGCTGTCTTTTCCTCATGGGCACCTGGCCAGGCCTGGCAGCTTCTGGATTCTGCCTCTGTAGGGTCTGCTCTTTAGAGAGACATTCTTCCCTGTAGGGGTTCCCCAGAGCCTTCTCCTTGCAGCCCCCGCCCCCGCCGGGGCCAGACTCATGGCCAGAACCAAGGAGCAACCTCCCGGGCCGGTCCTCGGGTCCCCTTTTCAGGTGAGGCTCGGCCCCTCTGCTGGGGAGGCCCCGAGGAAGCCGGGAATACTTCTGGGAGAAGCGTTTGAGCTGTTTCTGCAGGTACTTGCGGTGGTCCACCGAGCGGCGGCACGGCGCGGACTTGTCCAGGGCTGCCTTGATGTCACTGGACGCCAGGTTTACAAAGTTCAGGAGCATCTTCACATCACTGTCGGATGCCATCGCCAGGGGACCACGGCATGAGGCTTTCCATGAATAGCGTGGGCTCTGCTGGTGGCTGGCAGCTCCAGGCAGGGGCACAGAGCTGACCTAGGGTGGGGGTGACATGCGGCGCGTTGGCAGTCTCTCCAAGCACCTGCGCCCAGCCCTCCCCAACTGCCCCAGGACCCCTCCAGGGGAAACAGAGTCCTGGGTCGTGGGCCGCCCATTCAGGCCGCTGACAGTTTCCTCCGTGTCGGTGAGGGCACAGGTGAGCAGGCAGTCTGCCGGAGTCTGTGGCCCCCTACTCGCCGCTGAGGCTCAGAGAGGTTGGGCAACTCACGCGAGGTTACCCAGCTACAGGCGGCAGTGCCGCGACGGGCGCGAGTCTCCGCGGGCCCAGCCCACCGCGGCTCCCACACACCACGCTGCCAACGTGCACAACTTGCCAGCAAAGCTTTTATTTTCTGAGCTGAGGCGACTGTTCCACTTTCCAGCAAGGCCAAGCCCCCTCTGTCCCTGGTGGTGCCCTCCTCCTCCCACCCCCGCCCCCAGTCCCGATCGCACCAGCCCCCCTCGCCGGGTCCCCACGCTCCACCCACAGCGCTCACGCAGGACCTGTCTGGCACTGGAGCCTCGGCCGGCCTGGCGGGCTGATCTCAGACTGCGGGCAGCGGGACGCCCTCCGCAGAAGCATCTGCAGCAATTTCATGCCTCCTGGGCCACCACCCGAGGCACCTCGCCCCTCCCCCAGGCCCCAGCCGGCCCCACGCCCCCACCCAGTCGGCTGGAGCCGCTGGAGCCTCCACACTGACCGAGGGTGCGGGCCGGCCCCGGGCCCCCGCCGCCGACGTGGCCTGGCAGGTTCCCCGCCGCAGACCTGGGCCAGGCCCGGCGTGGCCGGCGAGCTCCGTGTGTCCGGCTGGAAACAGTCGTGCAGCCCTCGAGTGGGCTGGATGGAGGACGAGTCCCCGGAGCTGGGGGGCCCCTCAGGCCAATCAGGAGCGCCTCTCCAGATACAAAGCATCCCAATCAGGCGGCAGCGCCCCGTTCCCACATTCTTTGCCGTCACAAATTGTCACCATGGGGACCATCACAAAAAAGACAGCTCCCAAATGCAATCATTTCCCGGTAAATTTCTACCCTTCAGCCCCTCCTCCCCTTGACCTCGGTTCCCTGGTTTCTTGAGGGGGCAGTGTGTGTGTGTGTGTGTGTGTGTGTGTGTTTAAAAAGTCCAGGGTCGAGGAGGGGCTGGGCCTAGAGGAGATAGGCTTGCATACCTCCCCCAGAGACTCCAGGCCTGCAGCCTCCAGCTGCCATGCTCCAGTGCAGACAGACAATCCGACGGGGTAAGCCAGGGCGGGCTGCTTCGCCCTCTGTCCTTGAGTGTTGAGTGTCTCTCCCTCTCTACCCTCTCTGCTCCTCTCTCTGTCTCTGTCTCTGTCTCTGTCTCTGTCTGTCTCTCCCTCTTCCCCGCCCCCCACCCCCCCCCCCCCCCGCCCCCATCCCCGAGGCACCGGCCCTGGACAGCCTGGGAGGGCCCGCGGGGCACTGATGTCGGCAAAGGTAGCCCGGGAAGGACTCTCTAACGAGGTGCTGGGATATCCATGGGAAGGGAGCCGGAGCTCTCAGGAATCTTGTCTTTATGTTTGCTTCCTCAATTGAGCTGCACAAAGCCTGAATTGCCCATTCAGCGCGGCCGGACAAAAGGCTGGCCGTGCACGGTCCCCTCGCATTTGTAGTCAAACAGTTAGGGACTTAAATCGAGTCGTCATGATGGAGAAAGAGGTGGACAAAGCCCATAGAATTGCCATCAGCAAACATTTTCCTGTGTCATATTAGCCAGTCTCCATGGCTCCCCCTGGCCTGGGGACAATGGCACAAGTTTGCACACTTGGCTACTGTCACCGTGCCAACGCCGGCGGGGTTGCAAGCGGGCCGCTCTGAGCGAGCAAGGGAGCCCACTGACTGGCCGGAGGGAAGGTGAGGCCGCTGGCGGAGGGAGGGCGCCTGGGGAATGCTGATGGGCGCGGCCTCCATGCCAGCCGCTGGTGGCCTGCATGCTCGGCTCAGCCTCCTCTGTCTGTCCTCTCCTTTCTCTTCCATTCCCCCGCCCCCCCACCTTCCTCTGTCACCTTCTTTTCCTGTCCTCCTGTCAGCTGACTGGCCGGCAGCCTATACCCGAACAACACCTTTGCACGATAATCTAAAATGCCAAGGAATGCTCTCTGAGGTCCCCTGTCCACATGGGAGCAGGAGTGGCGGCGCGGTGGGGACTCACCCAGGAGGATGGTCCCACCCCCTCCTGCTGGCCAATAGACAGCAGCCCCTGCCGGCACACAGTGGCCTGGCTTCAGGCCACCTCACTCACTGGCCTGAGGGTCCCTACAGGCAAAACGAAGGGTTTGGAGGAGAGGGCCCTGCGCCCACTCAACTTAGGCATTTAGGATCCAGTGCAACATTCTCCGCTGAGGGGGCTGGGGAAGCATGGGCTGACACGGAGGTGTTCTTATGCTAGGGCACCCTGGACCACTGACCATCCCAGGCCCTGGAGAGTGACCCCCTGTCTGCAGCAGCGGGACACCTAAATCATGGGGCTTTAAGGCCCTGAGATCAGGGGCTGTCTGGGTAGCAGAACCTAGCCCAGCTGACTGGAAGAGCTGGAAACATCTTTTTTGCTCCAAACCAGCCCTTATGCAAGGCTCCCCAAGGTCACCAGCCTGGGCTCCCTGCTGCCTCCTGCTTGGGGGCAAGGGCACACAGCTTGGCCAGGGTTCGAATCCCTCCATAACCCAGCGCCTGCCCACTCAAACAGCTTCTGCATCGTTCTCTACTGGGGCACTTGCCTCCTCCTTGCCCGCTCCCACCTCGGCCTCCTGCATGCTCTGTCTGCTCATGGACTGCGGCCCACTTGGCGTTGCTTGCTGATGACGTCATCCCTTCGCTACTCAGACAGTAGCCAAACCCCAAGGTTCATGAGCTCCATGGGCTCCAAGTCCATATTGTAAAAGATCATTCCAAAGCTCTTAATTTGGGCTTAATATAGGTTCTTTTCACTTATTGAGGAAGGAAGGAAGGGAGGAAGGAAGGAAGGAAGGAAGGAAGGAAGGAAGGAAGGAAGGGAGGGGGGGGGAGCTGTTGCTTGGTGGACATCTCATATGTGCCAAGAGCTACAGTCATGGACCACACGTGGAAGGCCCCCTGACCCCTTGACAGCTCAGTGTGGGGACTATGGCTGCCATTTACACATGAGGAGTGTGAGGTTGATCTGCTTTCCCAAGACCTCCCAGCCTGTAAGTGGCAGAACCAGCCTTGAAGCCAGGCCGGTCTGCATGAAAAGCCGGGGTGGGTCCCACGGTGCGTGGCCTCCCTGAGCGCCCAGTCAGCACTAGACCCTGACTAAGGGCTGTCGGGCTTGAAAGCACCAGAAACCAGATTTTATATAAAGTCCTGGGTTCATCTCTTCTGTCCATCTGTCAGAATGTGACTCTCGACGTCTGCTTCAGGAGTATGGAAGCTGCAGCTGGGGGACATCAATGAGGCGACAGGCAGCAGCCATGAAGAACTGTGGCCTGAGACCTAGATCCGTGGTCCTACAGGGATCCGGCAACACCCAGGCACCTGGAGGCCTGCTACCCAGGCTGAGGAAGGCTCCTCCCGGATTTTCCGTCCATAGGTCATATGGACAGATGGAAGACATTTGTAATACTGACTCTGCCTTATTCCAGAAACACTTCCTTTTGTGGTGCTTCTCCATAGGGTCCTGTGTCTGGACAGGGAGGGACTGTTTTCCCTGTGTACATTTGGTGACATACCCAGAAACAAGCTGCCCAGCTCGACTGATCTAGCCAACCCTGTCCTCTCAGCATTCTTCAAGGCCCAGCTTAAACATCCCCTCCTCCAGGAAGCCTTCCACCAACTCCCAGCATTACCAATAACACCCTCTCCCATCCCTATGTGTGTAGATTCAAAATGAAGTCTAACCTCCTTGGCTTAACACAGAAAGCCCTTAGTAATCTGACCTTCAAACAGGGCCCGACACAGAGTAATTTCTCACTAAATGTTTCATAAGTTAAATATTTTGTCCATTCCACTGAACAGAATTTATCCCGTGGACTGGAGACACTGCTTCCTGCAACTGTTTGTTTACTATTTGCCGCCCCCCCCCCACCTGGGTGAGCTCTAGGAGAGAAGGACACAACGGCTCCTTCATCTCCATATCTCCATGGACTAGAATGGCCGAGCACAGGGCAGGACCCATTCAAAGACCTTGTGATCACTGTGGTTGAACTTGATGATGACTCCTCTATGTTTCTTCAGGACTCTGGGTGCCTTGAAAGCAGGAAACCCTCAGTTCACTATCGCATCTCCCTGCGCCAGAGAGGGACTCCTGTTAAAAGGCAAGTGAGTAGGGCTGGCTGGACCATAAGTGTTATTCCTAATCCTCTACTGTCCGGGTGCCAGTTTCTGACCCCCTGGCTATACAGACCCCACCTCAAGATCATTATGTGGCTCAGGTCAGGGACTCCCGGCTTTGAGCAACTCCATTCAGCACCTACTGCGTACTTGGGGACCAGAGGGCACCGCTTGCTCCTGTCCCCAATGCCGCTCGCTGGAGGGGAGATCTATGCTGTAACAACACAACAGCCGTCTTCCGTCCCCCTGTCACTGAGAGGCACACCCTAAGTCTCCCTGGTTTCCCAAACAAACTGCCAGGAGCCACAATCCACAATGTCTGCATATCATCTGACATAACCCACTTCTAGAATTTAGCCAACACAGCTGCAGATTGTAACTGAAAGTGAGAGGGGACAGTTGGCAAGGATATGCACCGGCCCAGAGGAGACCAGGCATGTCATTCAGGGCAGTGGAATTTCAAACTACATTTACGCAGAGAAGCCCGATACCTAGAACAGCAACAGCGATGGGCTAGTTCAAATGTATTTCACACAAGGGATGTGTACTTGCCGCTTATTTTGCAAACAGTGACTTCAGATGAGGAGGAGGTTTTAATGACCCATGATTTTGGAATCAGGGGTTGTGAGTTACGGGTCTGTCATCCGCCGTGTTTTGCTTTGGTTGCAGAATCTACAGAATTCTTGACTTAAGAAAGCAGCTAGAAGGCTAACTTTTCCAGTCTGCCTTGCCACGTCAGGGTCGTCATCCAGTGAAAACTGTTCACCCGAGAAATTTCATCATCTAGTCCCCTGCGGCTTCATTAACTGCCTAACTGCCCAGGTTAACCGGTCACCAGCCTGATGAGTGAGTTAGCTTGTGAGCTAGAACTCGTTTGAGTGTGTATTTATTCGCATGGTTTTTAGAACATAGTAATTTAAGTCGCCAAAAATAACTTTGAAAGGAAATTTTACCTTTCCACACCTCAGTAGAGAGCTCGGTTCCAAAAGATGGGCCATCTTCTCATTTTGGAGGCAGAGTCAACGAGGCCCAGGTTGGGGAGCTGGTTCACCCACGGCAGCTCCGTCCCCCAGCCTGCCGCCGCGGCAGAGCCCAGCCCTAGCCAGCATTCACCACTCGATCAAGGAAGGTGACACGTTTTAAGCCACTTGTTCAGGGGATAAGGAGACTGGCCCAAGGCGCTCTGGTCAGTAAATGGCAGAGCAGGGACTGGGATGCAGGCGGCCAGGTCCAGACGCTTGGTAGTGATCATTGCACAATACTGCTCGCTAATGACCCTAGGGGCTTCGCCGACCCACAGACCCAGACGTGCCCCTCCTGACCCTGGAGAGTTAGGTCTGATCACCTCAACCCAGGAAACATACAAATGCCACCTCAGAGGCCCCGCGGTGGGGCCAGCACCTCCTGGACATGTGACAGACGTCACAAGATGATTTCTGTAACCCCTTACGTAACGGGAGCGTTTCTGTCAAAGAGCGGCCAGAGGGAGGCTGTCAGCCGTGATCAGAACCGACAGGCTTTCCACTGTCTCAGGATGGCAACCTCCCCTCGCAACCCAGGCTGAGCCCCAGCATGGTCCCTCAGAGCCACTGGAGACATCATGATGCTCCCGAAGAAGTCACAGCTCAGCTCGCCAGTCCCTGCACCCTCGGTCGCCGTGTCAGTGTGACCATCTTGAAGGCTCACTGTCAGAGTGGCGTGAGGATGAAGAGAGGGCGTCTGTGACAAAGACTACTACGGTGTCCGGCCAGTGTCTGGCTCAGAGTCAATGTCCTCCCCCCAGCTCTTGCCCTCTGGGCTGGGGCCACAGCCGTCCAGGCAGCCCAGCCTGGGTGCATCTCACCCATAAAGAAGGGCCGATGTGACAGGAATCGACCCAGCGGTCAAGAATCCGTGTCCCTGTCGGGCGACCCTCATGGACCACCCCACCCCTCCGATCCCTGCTACCGTGCCGTGCGTCCGTCACCTGGACTGTATCCGGGAGCCTCTCTGGTGTGTCTCTTCACCCCACCCAGGGCACAGGAGGAATGAGAAGTCCGTTTAATCTCAACTGCCAACTCGGATTTGATTGGTGATGGCTGGCAGGTGCCCTGTGGAAAGATTCCGAGCTTCCCCCGACCCCCACCCCGGGGGCTCAGCAGTTAGAATGCCCTGATCTGCTAGTCATGTCTTCCGTGGACATGAACTTGGATGGAGATGTCTGGGGGCCGGCACCCAACTCCCAATCACAGGCTGCAAAGCCGGGGGTGCAAAGCTTGGTATCCTGGTAACCCAACCCCTGGGATTTTAATCCAGGGAAGAGAGTCCTAGAAAAGGACACTGACCCTTCCAAGTCCTCAAGGGCTCCCATTTCCCGGACCAGAGATCCCGGATTCAGTTCAACAAATTGAGACGAGAGAATGGAGAATTTTGAAGAATGAAGTTTAGGACAACGGAGAGGAGACATTGCCACAGAGAGGGACCAGATAAAGTTAGGAAGAAAGGCTGGATCCCCTATGGATTTTTGCTTGCAGGAGGCACATAATAAATGTTTGTTGAACAGATGAGTGACCCAACCACAACAGGGAGCAAAATGACTGGTTGGTTTCTGGGCCACCTTCGGGGCTCTAATCACCGGTCACACAGCATCCTGGGGTCAGCAGATGCTTCTTGGTCCTCCTGGCCACTGCTGTCCCTCGGCCACTCCTCATACACTATACACTCTATCATCAGGGAGGAGAGGAGTCCTTGCCTCCCAGGGGCCGGGATTTCATAAGAGAAAGGTGACTGGGCAGGGGCCCCTGGAACATCATGTATGCCGAGAGCTTTAGGTCGGCTCTCTCATTTCCTCATCAGTAATAATTCAATGACCAAATAAATAAGACTTTCTGAGAGGGTGTGCATCATCCTTCCCCTTTGACGGATTAAGAAACTGAGGCCGGGGAGGTAGAAAAGTCCTCCCTGACCACTGAGCGAGGTTAAAAAAGACTGGGGTTTGGATTCAGTCTGTGCCTATACCACAGCGCCCCTCAGAGAGGGCAGGGGACACACTGTCCCTTCTGGTGTGTCCCCTCTGGCCCCACGGCCCAGTCCTCTGCCCACTCCCTGGGTCACCTGTCCCAGTAAGATGCAAGGGGCTTCCTTTTCTCATCTACCTTTTATTTCCTGACCTCTGATCACAGGTCTGGTCTGTAGTCCAAATCCAGTCCAAAATATACATTTTAAAAATTCTCTGAATAAAGTCTTGCTGAGAGAGAGGGACATTTGCACAATCAGCAGCTCCCAGCCCCCCCCCCCCCCCCGCACGGTCCTGGTCAGGTAAGAAGTTACCGCAATGAATTCAGCAGCCCCCTAACCTCCACCTGAGGGAGAGGCTGAACTCCGCAGGCCAACATCGTTAAACGTCATCCCCACATATGGCCTTCCGGTGCTTGGCATGTGGGACGCACTCCATGGAGCACGCGTGTCCCCTGGAAGCAGAAGGAATGTACCTTAAGAGTCAGGCAACCGCATTCCAATCCTGTCTCCGCTAATCTGGACAAATGATTTCACCTCTCTGGGCCTCACTTTTCTCATCTGTAAGATGGGGGCGATTCTACTTACTCTACCAGCTTGCTGGGATCCTAGAGAAAGACTGGGTTCTGACCAGGCTATAAGACATGCTGAGGAGTGGTAGAGGGGGAGAGAGAACCCCACATCGTGCCAGGGGCTTGAACTCATCTAGTTCCAAGTTCAGGGACGTCCGTGAGGGGCTGGTAGTGACAGTTCACAGCAGACTCTGAATGAGGACCAGTGGTTCTGGATGATAAGCCTGATGGAAAGAGGGCCCAGCTCCACAGGCTAAAGGATGGGGGAAGTGGCATTCGCTCTGCTGAGATGGAGAGGAAGGGATGCTAGCGGGGGAGAGTGTAGGTGGAGGAGGGAGGTAAGAAGCATCCGACATGGGCTTTCGGGCAGGTCCCAGCGAATCCTGTCTGCAGCAGGAAGTGAGGCCACAGATGTGGGCTCAGCATGTGTCCAGTGAAGCCTGGAGCTGGGCCCTTGGCCACAACTCCGGGATCAGGGGTGTGGGTCCCTTCTCTCCTCTTCTGCACCCACTGCCCAGAAAACCCTGTGGAGCGCACGAGTTTCCAGTCCCAGTCACGAGCCGATCATTCCCGGTTTCAGTCTCCAGCCCAGACCTCTCCCCTCAACTCCAGGGTCCTATCAAGCAGCTCCCTTGCCCTTTCCCCAAGGAGCTTCAAGATTCTCCAGCTTTCCATGTTCCAAACTGAGCTCTGGGATTTCTCCCCAGGTCTGTTCCTCCCATGGCTTTTCCACCTCAAATAATGGCGGCTCTATCCTTCTAGGCACAAACCCCAGAGTGATCCCTGACCCCACTCTCATACCCCTCCACCCGCACACCCTCGGGATGCTGCCTGCCCACGACCTCCAGAACCTGACCACTTCTCACCGGCTCCCCTGCTCTACCCTGGGCCCATCACCTATCATCTCTCACCTCACCCGGATGGTTTCAGGGCCTCCTAACTGGGCTCCCTGTTCCCTTCCCCCCACACAGCAAAGTTTTTCCAACCTTTTCCCTAGATATTTGCTATTAATATAAAGTTGATTTAAATATTAATTAACAGGGGCACTTGGATGGTTTAGTGGGTTAAGCATCCAACTCTCGGTTTTGGCTCAGGTCACGATCTCAGGGTTGTGAGATTGAGCCCCGTGTCAGACTCCTTGCTCGGTGCGGAATCTGCTTGAGATTCTCTCTCCTTCTGCTCCTCCCCCTGCTTGCACACTTTCTCTCTCCCTCTAGAATAAATAAAACCTTTAAGAACAAATAAATATTAATGAACAGCGCCTAGGAAGACCCAAGTGAACATTGGAGCTACTCTCTTCCCCTCACCCCTTCAATTCTGTCAAATTATCATCTCACTTAGAGGGAATATTCAAAGTCTGCCCCCCCCCAAAAATGAATACAAAACTTCAAGAGCAGGCTTCTGACTCCCAGGGAGAGCATCCTGGAGCAGGGAGGAAAGCATCTGCCACAGTCTCGTCCTCCCCTCCCCGCTCCCACCAGGCCCTGCCCTGGACAGCTCCTAGGAGCTCCTGCCCAGCACCCTGTGTCAAGAGACCAGTAAGTACCAGTCAAAGATTTATATGCCTGCAAAGAGACACACAGGGGCTCCAGCCCAACTCCCCAAAGTCCCCAACCAGACTATGGGGCTCCTCTAAGTGACCCTGTTTCACAGAGGAGGAAACTGAGGCACACAACTATTTGCCTAGGTTCACTTGGCTGGGAACCAGCCGACCTGAGATCTGAACCCAGGCCGGTCTGAGTTGGAAGACTCCTTACCTCTTTTCATTGGTGTCTTCCTGAGGCCTAGTCCTACAGAGATGTGCCGGAACAAGGGACAACAACATATATGAGCTTCTCAGACATGCCCAAATCACCCCACAAGGGCACCGTCACCTCAGCCAGACCCCTGAGAGGTAGGTACACCAGGTAAACTGAGGCAGCATGTAGCCCTAGATAAGAGCTGAGCTTTGGGGTCAGCCTCCTGCTCCTGCTGTGGCCAGAGAACATTGTTTTGATGACTGATTGAGTGGTGGCCTAATTGTTTCTCCCGCAAAGACTACATTTTTGTATATGGGGTCACTCACTCACCTGTGGTCAGCATTTCCATTTGTGGGTGCCATTCATTTCATTGATTCCCTTATTATGAAATGAAGAAACTGAGGCTAAGGTTGGCCAAACAACCTGGTGAATTAGTGGCATGGTCAGGACAAAAATTCAGACCCCAAGACCACCCTCTCTTTCCATGTGCACCCCTGGCTCAGAGGAAAAGGCAGAATTCTTCTCTGCGCTCTCAGCCTTGGCCTCAAATGGCCACCAGAGGGCGCCCTGGGAGTTGCTCAGGGTCTCCCCTGTTTCCCAGGGAAGGAGTCTTTTAAGTCTGTCTCAACCTTCAAGGCCTTCCAGGCTTGCAGCTCCAGCTCCCACAGGGCAAGAGCCCCCCTCCCCACCCCAGCACCTTGAAGGTATTCCAGAGCCCCTGCTCTTTCTCCTCCTCTGTCTCCTCCCTCCATGTCTCATCCCAGAATCTATCCTCCTTTTCCTGAGTAGATATGGGATCCTTGGGAACCCCATGTTGTTTTTGTCAAGTGGGTGGTCACGTCGGGCTTCAGGATCTACCCACTCGCATCCATCTATCCACAAACACCTGCGTAGCACCTGCCAGGTGGGAGGAGGGCAGAGGGGACCCATCAGACACAACCCCTGCCTCATGGAGGGTGCGGTCGAGTGGGGAGGAGGCGTTAGTGAGGTTAGTATGTTAGCCGGGAACAAGCAGAAGGGCTGCGGGTAGGAGCCCCAGGGTTGGCTTCTGGAGGCTGTCAGCCCTGACTTGAGGCCTCGGGGAAGCAGAGCAGTTGGCCAAAGAAAGCCTACAGTTCCAAAGAAGGGACCCCTCCCCCATGCCGGACACAGACTCCGCATCTGTAAGATGGGAAGAACCCCTGATCTTTCATTCCCTCGTAGAAGGAAAGAACAGACAAGTAAACACAAACAGAAATAGGCAGGAAATGGGGACACCGCGTGTGCACGAGGGGCCATGTGTTCTCCGCGCGGCCATTCTCGTCTCATCCCAGTCTTGCTGGCGGCGGGATCTCTCCGGTGAGCCTGCGGCTCGTATTCTCCAGCAGGCGCGCTCCCTCAACCGACTGGCTGGCGGGCGTATCAGTAAGACCTCCTGGTAAAAGGCCCATTAGGATCAAAGCCAGAGGGGCGGCGGGCAAGGCTGGCAGCCCTGGAGGCCATCTCGGACTCGGAGAGAAGATGAACGTCTGCGGAAGTGACCCCAGGCGGCCGTCGCTCCCAGAGGGTGCTGGCCAGGAAGATCTCCGGATGTTGGCACTGCCCGGTCGCCCCTTCTCCGTCTTTCTAGACAACACAGATGACAAGCGCTTTCCAAGTTTCATTCTCCAAGCAGGGTCCTCCTGGTCTGCGGCGAGGGTAGAATGAGAGGCAGGTCCCCCGCGCTCCAGCGGCCCCCTCGGCAGCCGGGGTGCACGGCTCTAAACAACCAGACAGCACACTGATGCCCCAAACCTGTAGATCTCACAGAATACACGCTCCATCCTTCCCCACTGTGCGGAACCAGATTCGCCCCTCTGGTTCTCCCAAACACTGGAGAGCGTTCTCCCAGAGCAGGGTGGAGATGCTGCGGCTTCCTAAACACAGTCAGCTACTGAAGCCTCTCTGGGGGGCTCTGGTTGGGCCAGGAGCCCCGCTGTTCCCGTGTCTGGGCTCTGGGTCCAGGATCAAGGGCCCAGAGGGTTTAGCCCCGGGGTGAGTGGAACTCTCTCTCTCCTCGGCCAAGGAGAAGGAGTGCGGCAGCCAGCTACAACTACGAGGCTGAAGGCTCACGCGCCTACCATGCTCCCTTCCCAGACGCCTTTCCTCTGACGGCTGCCCTAAATACCCCCTTTAGTCTGACTCCAGCGGGATTTGAAGGCTGAGATGATTGGGCATGTCAGAATTGTCTAGTAACACCCAGGGCTGGCACGGATGTGGAGAGATGCACTGAAGCCCTGTGGGTTGGCGGATACGTTGGTATCTACTTTTTGGAGCATATTTTGGCAGGATCGATGATAACATGAACCAAGGCTGCCCTACAGGAATTGCCCACACAGGCACAAAGCGTTGTGCTGGAGGATGTTTGAGGGACTGTTGTTTGCAACTGTAACACACACACACACACACACACACACACACACACACACCAAGACAAAAAGACAAAGACCTGAGTGCACACAGTGCGGCATGTTGTACAGAACGTTCTGTAAGTGCCAAGAAGCCTGTCATGAGCTGCCGGGTGCTGACTTAGCAGGACCTCAAGACGGAAAAAAAAAAAATGAAGTTCAGAGTTAGGTGTCTAGAAGGGCCCCGTTTATTTAAAACAAAACAAATAAAACAAAATGAAATGAGGGAAGAAAAGGCCAACTAGAGTAGAAGGGAATGCTTGGGGAGAGCCTGGGAGGAAGGCACCCCCAGCAGATAACAGTAGTGACTTAGGAAAGGTTGTAGGGTGAGTGAGGTTTGAAAGGCATTTTATTTTTTAGTTTATAAAACTTACATCTCTTGGAATTTTTTTTCTCAGTGAGCACATATATACGTACAATGCTTGTGTCTCAATTATATATATTTAGTTTTGATCCAGGGTGCCCACCTCAGAAGAGTCCCGCTCAGAACCTCTGAAGTAGGTTGACAGTAAAAATCATTTGATCAACGAACAATTCCCACATGAGCCTCTGTCCACACAGTTCTGAGCTGGGTCCCCGAGACAGGGAAAGACACCTCAACGGACAAGGACCTCTCAGCACGGCAGAAGCTGCGACAGGGTTTTCACAGAGACAGTAGGGACAGGAAGCAGGTGTGATCAGTTTCCCTGGGTGAAATCAAGGGAGGCTTCTAGGAGGAAGTGGTACCTCATAGTCCTAGAGATGATTGGGGTATATCAGATGCATCAATGGGATGAGACTGGTGGTCTTGTGGGGCGAAGCATTCCTGGAGGGGGGATGTGAATGTCTAATACATTTGAGGAATCACAGTGGGGCGGTGATGGGCACGAGAACCGGCAGGGCAAGAACAGAAGAGGTGGGCCTGACCTCTTGGCTGGTCGCGGCTTCGATGTGCAGAGACTGCCAGCAGGGGGCGCTCGAATCTCTTCAAACCACGGAATCTAGAGCAGGCTGGAGGAGTTGGTGGCTGGGCTTCCTGGGACCTGGGGTGGAGGACGCTGGGCTCTCTGGGGCGGAGGCTGGATGGTGAAGGCAGGCGGATGGACAGAAGACCCTACCACAGACAGTGAAGAGGAGGGTGCGAGGGTGGGAGGGCGCCTGCCTGGTCCCCCTGAGGGATGTCCTACGGGGCCACTCCCCCGAGCCCTGGCTTCCACAATCCACTATGGTGATTGTGGGGATAATGTTGCTTTCCTTTCCCAATGCATGTATTTGGATTTAATAAGAAAGTCTGCTTCGGCAGAGTGTGAGTTCACGGTGCCTCCAAGAAGCTGCAGCCACAGGCAATGAATGACTGCGGTCGGGGACAGCAGAGACAGGGCACCCGGAGGGCTAGGGTATCTGGTGCTGCTGAGCACGGTTCTGTGTGTCCTGTCCGTCACCCTATCCCCGTTCTTTCTCTCTCTCTCTGCTCTTTGCTCTGTTCCTCCCGCACTCCTGGAGTCTTGGGTCCCAATCCTGAGCACCCCAAGGTCTTCCCCTGAGCTCCTGCAGACCCCCCGGAGCACTGCTCTGTGCCTGGCTGTCTGGGGCGCGGGGCCACCGCAGGCTGGCTGCGTGAGAGGGACAGACACAGAGCACGGCAGAGCTTCGACAGCGATGGTCCCTCGCGGGAAGCAAAATGGGGCCATGGACTGGTTGACAAAGACCTTTCTGGGGAGACCTGAACGTCCAATACAGCCAGACGTGAGAGTAGGAATGTCCCCAAGAGAGCCCCCGAGGGCAAAAATCAGAGGCCAGCCCCAGACCTGTGACCTGGGCAGCAAGCTCAAGGGCAGGTGGTGGAAGAGGTGAGTTTGTAGGACACGGAGCGTCAGACGTGCAGGCGGAGTGTCCCCCAGGCAGCTGGAAGTAGGAATTTGGTTCTCAGGGAGAGCTCACGTGAGGGGTCCACATGGGCTGGTTTGCAAGGCCCAGAACTAGGTGAGGTTGCTGGTCGGGGTTTCTAAATGCGACACAGAGAGGCCATCGCCCCTGAAAGACAGGATGAGCATCATTCCCTAAAGTGGGAGGCCTCATGTGCCCTGTAGGACCACGTGGCAGGGATGGGGGTCCCCAGACTGGGGAGGAGTTGGCGAGGAGGGGTGGGCTGGGGCCTCCTTGGGGAAGGTCGGGATCGGAGAGTGAATCCTGGGGACGGTCTGGGGACACAGAGTGGCTGCCGGCTGCCGGGTACTGGGCACTGGGTACTGACGGCAGAAGACATCAGCGGGCTGCAGAGGGGCAGTCGGGGTATGGATCCCGGAGCGGTTGGAAGGTGCATGCTGGGCTGTGCTGGTACCCAGGAAAGCTGGACCGTAGGGAGTCGCAAACAACCTCGCTGTTCATTTGGCCCTGTGATTGACAGATGTCAGACGCAGAATCTAAGAGAACAGGGAGAGTTGCCCCAGGGTCAAGGGACAAGAGGAGCCAGGTCCCAGCCCCGGGGCTGACAATGTGAGGGAGAGGAGGAGGAAGGGAGGGAGAATGGAGAGCCCCCCCATGGTGCCTTGGAGTCCAGGCGAGGAAGGTATCCAGTTCAGAGGCATGACCCCCAAAGATGGAAAAGGACGGAGAGTAACAAGTGACTCTCCCCCCCTCCGCTTCCCCTGCTCCAGCCTCCTGGGTCCCCTCCCTTCAGGCAGCTGTCATTTCCAGTTCCTGGTGGCTCCTTCCAGAGATGGTCCAGGCAACGAAGTCCAAGCTGCTGGGTGTAGACACAGTCTCCAACACCTTCCATCGTGTGTACATTTGCACAAAGATGGTAGCACACTCCATCTGACCACAGGGCCATGGGATCGGTGCGCGCCAGTATGTAAATGAGCTCCTCATTCTGTCTATCTCTTGATAAAGGCAGGTCCTTACCTGGCATCCCCGGATCTGGCCTCCCCCACCCGAAGCCAGACTGGTGCTTCCAGAGCAGTCTTTAAATGCCTCATGGAACTCTCCTCCCTGGGAGGTGCATCATCAGTTCACCGTAGCTACCAGTACTTAAAGCACCAGAGTTTGTGAATGATTTCATTCTTTTTCTGAAGGAATGACAGCAATTGCAATGCTATTGCTCTAGCAATACCAAAGTGGGTTAGGAATCTTTTGGTTACTTGGAGTAGAAACAGTGCCAATCTGCCTTAAATAAAAAGAGAAATTTACTGGCTCTGGGAAGCTGAGATGTGGAGAGTAGAGTCAGCTGCAGGTATGGCTGGCTCCAGAATGCAGACAATGGCATCAGGACCAGGTTGGTCTCTATTTTTCAACATCCTCCCCTCTCCAGACATAAGCCCCAGGATTCACTTATAGCAGGATGGGCACCAGTTAGGTCTCTGTCCTGACTTTCAGGTCTAGGAAGTAAGAGAAGAATCTATTTCCCAGAAGTTGAAGTGAAAGTCACTTTATCTCTGTAATACTTAGGCAAGGCTAAACTGCAATGACCAAGAGACCCCAAAATTATGTTATGTTAGATTATGTTATTATATATATCATATTATCATATCATGTTGTATATGTTATATAATGTAATTTTGTTTATATAAACTATTAAACTAAATCTCACTCTCATGTAATTTCCATGGTGGACATTCCTTGTCTTTTCTCCCTAAGGTTGTTCAAGGATTCTGACTCTTTCCATCCTGAGGTTCCACCGTCCTCTAAGGCAGGAGTCTGTAGCTTTTTCTGTAAAGGGCAAGATGATAAATATTTTGATGGTCTCTGTCATACAAACATGGTCTTCTTCTAATTCTCCTTCTTCTCTTTCTTTTTCCTCTTCTCCTTCCTCCTCTCCACCTCCTCTTCCTTCTTATTCTCCTTTCTTCTCCTCCTCCTCCTTCTTCTTTACAACCTTTAAAAATATAAAAACCAAGGGCACCTGGCTGGCTTAGTCAGAGGCATGTACGACTCGATCTCGGGGATGTGAGTTCGAACCCCATGTTGGGTGTAGAGATTATGTAAATAAATATTTTTTTAAAAAAACTATAAAATCTATTCTTAGCTTGGGGTTCGGACAAAAACCATCCCTCAGACCACACGTGGCCCACAGGCCCTCGCTGGCTGCCCTCCCTCCCTGAACCTTGTCATCTGCACCTTGGCCACGGAAGGGAAAAGGAAAACCAGTAGACAACACTCCGCCTTCTAAGCCTCGGTGGGGCAGCCGCGCACATCTCTTCACCTCCTGCTGCATTATGTAGCCCCAGGCACACGGCCAGGCAGAGCTCAGAGTCTGCACTGGAAGGACAGGAGCTGGGTTCCTGGTCTCATTGGCATAGACCTTAACAGCTCTCGTAAGGTCACATGCTTATCACTTAACGAATGTGTGAGTGTATCAGTTAGTTTCTGCTGCATAACGAGTGGGCTTGGTCTCCATGGGGCGCTGTAGCAAGGAACCCCCTACTGGGTTTGTTTGAAACCACAGAGGTGTATCCTCTCACCATTCTGGGGGTCAGTAGGGCCTGGCTCCCTCCAAAAGCTCTGGAGGAAACACTGCCCTCACCTTCTCCTAGCTTCTGGGGGCTGCCTTCAGTGCTGGGCGTTCTTTAACTTGTGGCCCCATTCCTCTGCCTCCGTCTTCACGTGGTCTCTCTCCCTGTGCCTCCTCCATGTGCCTGTCTCCACAGCTCCCTCTCCTTTCTCATGGCATCGTCTGTCCCTGGACTTGAACCCCGGCCTCCTCTGGTATGACCTCATCTGAACTTGACCACATCCACAAAGACCCTGTTTCCAAATAGGGTCACATTCTCAGGTACTGAGGGTTAGAACGTCAA
>PITA01009013.1:0-12189 GCA_004023965.1 Spilogale gracilis
TATAGAAAATCTCAAACACATACAAAACTACAGGAAACGGTATAATAAACCTTCTTTTTAAAAAATATTTTATTTATTTATTTATTTGACAGAGAGAAACACAGCGAGAAAGGGAACCAAGCAGGGGGAGTGAGTGAGGGAGAAGCAGGCTTCCTGCCAAGCAGGGAGCCCGATGCGGGGCTCCATCCCGGGTCTCCGGGATCATGACCTGAGCCGAAGGCAGTCGCTTAACCAACTGAGCCACCCAGGCGCCCCCAAGGACCCATTTCGGGCCAGTATCACTTCAGGGACAAATTTATGTCATCTCTACCTCCACGCATTCCTTACCTACCACTTCCCATATGTATAGGATCATTTCAAACCAATCTCAAATCATTCCATTGATAAATATTTCAGTAGATATCTCCAAAAGATAAGCACACTTATATGCACAATACCACAATCACACCTAAAAATTAAAAATAATTTTATTATTTTTTTATTGATAGTCAACGTTTACCTTTTCCTTATTGTATCATTATTGTTTTAAATAGTCGGTTTGTTCTAGCCTGGATACAAACAAAATCCACATGTAGCACTTGGCTGCTATGTCTTTCAGTCTAAAGTTTCCTTCTCCAGGGGTGCCTGGGTGGTTCAGTTGGCTTAGCATCCAACTCTTGATTTCGGCGCAGGTCATGATTTCATGGTTGTGGGACAGAGCCCCACAACTGGCTCCATAAAGGGCAGAGTCTGCTTGACATTCTCTCTCCGCTCCCTCCCCCCGCTCTTTGCCCCTACATGTATGTGCCTGTGTGCGCTCTCTCTCTTTCTCAAATAAATAAATCTTTAAAATAAATCATTAAAATAAATAAATAATAAAGTTTCTTCACCATTTTCTCTTTTTTCCCCCTTTTTAAAAATATTTTATTTATTTATTTGACAGAGAGAGATACAGTGAGAGGGAACACAAGCGGGGGGAGTGGGAGAGGCAGAAGCAGACATCCCAGTGGGCCAAGGAGTTTGATGCAGAGCTCAATCCCAGGACCCTGGGATCATGACCTGAGCCAAGGGCAGATGCTTAACAACTGAGCCACCCAGGCACCCCTGCCTTTTTCCTCCTCTTGCAATTTGTTTGTTTTTCCCTTGCGAGCGTTGTCCTCTTATCTAGAGTTAGCCACATTCTAGAGATTGCAGATTGCATCTCCAAGATGTCACTAAGCTCCATGACTGGTTTTTCGGTGCCTTCCGTCCAGTGGGGACATCCAGTGCTCAGACAGGAGAGGGTCATTTGCTCAAGGAAATGGTCAGGGCTCTCGTCTCTTCTGCCCTTCTCTGAATCAGCGCCCTGCCCATGCTTGCCACCAAAGGGGACTGGCCATCCTCAGCATGTGGGACTCCAGAGAACAGAGTGGCTAGTGAGCAGGTAGAGTGTGGGGAAGAAAGTTTTAAATCAACTTAAGGAAGAAGCTTCTTATAGCAGCAGAATAGAATTTAAACCAGGGCAATCATAAAAACTCAGATTCAGAATGACTTTAGTTTATAGAAGTTGTCTTATTTAATGCCATGGGATCCTCTGTCTGGGGTCTAGGGATTATGAAACCCTTTTACAGGGGAAAAGACAAGCTCAGAGAAGGAGAGCAGCATGGCCAATATCACAGACTGAGTGGTGGAACCAGAAGTTTTCTGTCCTCTGAAGACATTACAGCAGAGCCTCAACTGCTTTTGTTGGCAGAGGAGAACAAGAGGAAATTTGGACACCAGATTGTGGACCTCCCGTCCTACACTGTCCTGATGCTAGAAGTTTCTATCCATCCACCCATCCACCTCTCACCCTTTTCCTTAGCCATCCATCAGCCATTCAATGAGAAGACCTAGGTGCTGAACAGTTCATCAGAATTAGCCAGGCAAGGTGGGGAAGGTGAAGGGTGGGGAAGGTGAAGAGAGGGCATCAGAGCAGGCAAACTGCAGGAGCTGAGGCCTGGAATCCAGGGAAAGCGAGTGCGTGGGAGAAAGCAAATGCCTGGGAATGGCTGCAGCAGAGGGTGAGAAGGGCAGGGATGGCGTTAGCCCTTGAAGGCCCCAGGCACTGTTACTCTCCGTGGCCCCAGCCCCACCTCACATCGTGCAGATGAAAATTCACCCACACTGCATGTTACATACGAGTAGTACATAGTGTGTCACACTTGAGGCCGGCTGCAGAGATAGCTGACGGAATGTTCCGTTTCGCAGACACTTCATTTCACATGTGTTAAACTCGGCAGCCTTCTTGTTTTAGAATTGGGGAGAATGTATACCGATATGGAAAGAGAGGTTCTGGAAAGAAAGCTTTCTGTAGCTACATCTCTAATACTTAATTGATAAATCAGTCCTGGAGAGTGGGTTCCTGAGAAAAAGCAGCCTAGAAACTCCGGGAAGCTGGCATCCCAGTGGGTCTTGACTGTTCTGCAGGGAGCTTGGCCTGAGAAGCGTTGGTTTTAAGCAGGTGCTGGTGGACAGACTAGGAGGGCATTAGTGGGAGAGTCTGGAGGCAGCGACCCCAGAAAGGAGGCCCTGCAGGGGCAAGATTAAAGAGAGACACAAGATTACAAAGAATACTCTAGTATGTCTGCTCCCAGTCGGCATTCATTTGCACGCCTAACGACCCCCCTCCCCCCCCGTTTCTCCTGCAGGGTCCTGGGTCGGATGCCTGGGGCCCCGAGATTCAAGGTTAAGCACCTGGCAGCGGCGGGAAGCCCTGCCTCCTCCAGAGGGCGTCGCAGGACCACTTTTCCAGGGTGGGGGCCAATGCACTCACCAGGGCTGCAGGCAGACAGGGGTTGAGAAAGGCAGTTTGGCTGGGCTGGAAGCCAGAACCTGGGGAGGTCCCAGTCTGGCCAAGAGAGGAGGGCTCAGCCTTCTGGAGCTAGGCTGAGACACAAGGTTGACAGAAGAAAAGACCCCAAGGCATCCCGAGAGCTCCAGTGTGAAAATCAGAGGCCACGCAGCAGGCTCATCTTACCTGCGAGGCAGCCCGGGCCAGGGAGGGGTGGAGGCCACCGAGGGCCCCGGCGCATCTTACAGCCCAGCTGGGACTGGACACATGCTCTGTCCTGGCGCTTGCCATCGTTTGATTACACGTGTGGCTCAGTGCCTTGCCGTGGCCAGCGTCATTGCCAACCACGCTAATACATATGACACTGTGCTAAGCACTTTCTGTGCGTTACCCACTTTCATCTCATGTCTTCCCCGCAAGCAGGGTAATATCACCCCCATTTTCCCCACAAGGACACAAATACCCTGGAGGTCACGGCCTTGCCTCCCCTAGAGTCACACAGCTGCACTTAGCAGAGCCAGGGGCCCGCGAAGCCTCTCTGTGACTCAGCCGCAGCACTTGGTTCTAAGTTTGAGAGGAAGACAGCAACGCCATTTACTGTCCTTTCTAAGAATATGTCATTGTATTCAATGCCATGATGTTCTATAGCTGGGAAATGGATTTGTATGCTATCCAAGTTTTCAGTAGGGATGTGTTAGTTAGTTGACCCTTAGCCAGGAAGTTAAGGACACGCCTTGCTCCAAGCACTCTGTCTAGATGGCTAATGGAGACCTCGCCATGCCAGCCAAGGGACTTCGGAGTTCAAAACAGGGTGAACTGCCCTTGGCAGTTGCCGAAGTCCACACACCGAAATTCTCACCTTTGGCAAAAGGAACCCCTAGAGATCAACACTTCAAGGGCACCGGAGCTCCAAGAAGGCAGTAAGTGACCAGGCCAGAGGCAAGGACTGATTGGCCAAAATGAGACCAGAAGTTTTGATGTCTAAAGACTGAACTCTCAACCTTCAGGCTCGGCTGCAAACCAGCAAAAGAAAGGACTGTTACAGTCATGCAAATCCACATTTGCTTTCCCATTTCCCAGGACAAGCAGCAGAAAAGGCAAAACAAATTTCCACAAGAATGTCCCCATCAAGCACACAGACTAGTATATTGACTTTTGTTGACTTAGAATTTTGAAGGCAAACGAAGGCACTGGAAGGATCCCTGCAGCCACATCAGTGGGGCTGCTCAACATTCATTCTGCAAATAATGACTGTGGACACCAGGGAGACCACAGTGACCAGGATGTTCAAGGTCTCAGCTCCCGAGGAGTTTACCCTCTAAGGATGAGAGAGACTTGGGGCTGGGGTGGGGGGATGAGGGAACAGGATATAGAAAAGAGTATCCAGCACTACGAAGACAGTTAAACTGGATCATCTTCATCTGATGAAAGGAAGGTGGAGAGGGACGCCTGGGTGGCTCAGTTGGTTGGGCGACTGCCTTCGGCTCAGGTCATGATCCCGGAGACCCGGGATCGAGTCCCACATCGGGCTCCCTGCTCAGCGGGAAGCCTGCTTCTCCCTCTCTCATTCCCCCTGCTTGTGTTCCCTCTCTGGCTGTGTTTCTCTCTGTCAAATAAATAAAATATATTTAAAAAAAAAGAAAGGGAGGTGGAGGAGACTCTTTAGTAGTGAGCTCTGGGAAATGAATTGAGATCTGAATAAAGAAAGAGGAAAGTCAGGCTGAAAGGAAAGCGCTCCAGGCGTAGAAGTAATTTTAATATATACCATTTAACTTAATAGCCAAAAGAAATATTTTTTAAGGGGCGCCTGGGTGGCTCAGTTGGTTAAGCAACTGCCTTCGGCTCAGGTCATGATCCCGGAGACCTGGGATCGAGTCCCACATCGGGCTTCCTGCTCGGCAGGAAGCCTGCTTCTCCCTCTCTCACTCCCCCTGCTTGTGTTCCCTCTCTGGCTGTGTTTCTCTCTGTCAAATAAATAAAATCTTAAAAAAAAAAAACAAAAAAAAAACTCAACCTTTAAAAAAAAAAAAGAAATATTTTTTAAAAGATTTATTTATTGGGGATCCTGACTGGTTCAGTTGGTTGAGCATCTGCCTTTGGCTCAGATTATGATCTGGGTTTGAGCCCTGCATCGGGCTCCCTGCTCAGTGTGGAGTCAGCTTCTCCCTCTGACCCTCTCCCTTCTCATTCTCTCTATTTGAGAGGAGAGAGAAAATGCAAGTAGGGAAAGGGGCAGAAGGAGAGGAAGAGGGAATCCCCAACAGACTCCTTGCTGAGCAAGGACCCAACTGGGGTCTAGATCCCAGGACCCTGAGATCACAACCTGAGCCAAAATCCAGAGCTCAACGACTGAGCCACTCAGGTGCCCTGGCCAAAAAAAAATTATTAATAAGATATTTACATTCTCTTATACTAAGTCTCTGAAATCTGGTGCGGATTTGGAACACAGCTCAGGTGCTCAATGCCACAGGCACCTAGTAGCTGATATTGGACAGGTCAGCGGTCGATAACAGTTTAGGGAGGTTTTAAGCCAGGGATCCGAACTAAGGGGGTTCTGTGCATTCTGAATATCCCAGGACTAATCCTGAGAATCCCTGCCAAAGGCCCAGTCCTCCTCTTTGGAGCAGCTGCTTCCTGAAGGTTGGTGCACACACAGGGGAAAGCCCCAGCTTTCCTCTCCTGGGAGGCTCCTTCTCTGTGCCCCGCCCCCCACCCCGACACCTGCACACACCAGAAAGCAGCGTGTCTGGCCCTGGGCCTAGAGCCCCCTCCCGGGGCCCGGTGGGCCAGGCTTCATTCCAGATGCCAGTGTCCGCCCAGGTAAGGTAAGGCTTCTCTGCCAGCCGCCAAGGCACTCCCCTTGGACTCGGTTTTGGTTTTCGGGTACAGACAGGTCTGCATTCCTCTGAAGAAGCCTTCTCCTTCCAGGCCTCATCAAAGCCAGCGAAATCAACAAGAACCGTTGAGCCAGGACATCAGCCTGCAGTTCCTGCGACCGCCACCAGGGGCACGAGCTGATAAGGCCGGTACTGGCTGCTCCCCAGCCCCCAGACCGCCCGGCCTCCCTCCTTCCCTACCTGGACCTCAAGCTGGCTAGTCCAGCGGAGACCCCACTGCCCGGGCCCGCCAGTCTCTCCCGCCAGTCTCACCCCTGCCCTAGCGGACCGTGTCCCCAGGGGTGGCCAAGTTCTTTAATTTTCTAGGTCTTGGGCCCCTGCCAAGGCAGTGGTGAGTGGTGCCCCTGAGAACAGGCCAGCCTTAGGAAGAAGGAGGGGAGACCTGAGTCAGGAGGCCCTTATGTCTGGCTGGGTGATAGGTGGAGACAAACAACGGTGAATCCAAAGTCTGTGCTTTCCAAGCTGGAGCCAGGAACAGAAAGGATTCCAGTGTTGGGGTGTTTTCACCCCTGGGGCTGAAATAGCAGCAGAGGCCTGACTATTCACGTGCTGTCTGGGGCCAGAATAGGACCCACATAATAATGGCTTACATCAGGGAAGAGCCTTTCCCATTCTGTGGTGCAATATCCTGGTAATAGCAAAAACAGCACTCTAGGGGATGATGGACATGCACCGTGAAGGCCCTGCCTCCCCCCTCCCCACATTTCTGGCTCTCCAGGGGTGTTCCTGAAACACGGTGTGGTAACACCCCAACCTCCGGGAAGTGCTAGACCCTACAGGGACCTGGAGTTGGCTGATCCCTAGAAGATTAGCCCAGGGACTCCATCACTTCTGCGTGACCCTCCCGCAGCCGGGTGTGTGGCAGAGAGAGGCTGTTCGGGACCGGCTTTCTGTTTGGGTGGGGCAGTCATGTTCATATTTCTAGAAAGACCTGTGTTGCTGTGACCATGCTCTTGTAAGAAAGCACTCAAGTTTAGGAGTAGCTTACTTCAAGCTTACTGCCATGTACCTTGGCTTCTCCCGGGCCCAAGCCTGCACTCAAGAGCGCTTGCGTGCACTTTCAGGGTGTGTTGTCCTCAGGTAAGCCCCCGGGGCAGGTACAAATCCACAATCTCCAGTCCAAATTCCAGAGAGTCCCCCACAAACAAAAACACATTAGTAGCATATTTGGTGGTAAACGGTAATTTGAAAGAACATGCATCTTCAACCCATTCCATGTGAATATTAATACTTTTGCTGCAAAAATAATCCTGTGTTTGATTTGGGGGTTCCTCTCAGACTCCAGTGCTGGGTTAACTAATACACAGGATGGGTGCAGGTTGTGTGTCTGAAACCGGAAAAAGGCTGAATTCTGAGACACCTGGCCTGGAGCATTTTGAGGTAGGAGATGGTGACCCTGGATTATTCCCATTTTTTCAAATGAGAAAACTGAAACTGAGCAAGAGAAGCAAATCATCTGAGACCCCAGAGGTGCAAAAGCAAAGTGGAGGACTCCAGCCCTGCTCTGGTCTCGAGTAAGGGACTGTGGCTCCATGAAACTGAGCAGAGGCTGAGCCTGGATGACTGTGAGATGCCCTGATGGAGAGGAAGACTTCTTGGTCATTTATGGCACCGATGGAAAAAGGCCAGCTTGTGGAGGATAGCCCCAGGAGGCAGAAGGAACCACTATTTCCCTGAGCGATGCTGTCTCTAGAAAGCTAGGGAGAACCTAAGCCTGGGGCAGCTCAGAGATCTGAATCCAGGGATCCATGGCTCCTTAGTAAGTTATTCTGTGCATTAGTTTCTTCTTTTGTGATATGGAGATAGTAGTAATATCTGCTTCCTAGAGCTGGTGCATATATTGAATAAAATATGTTTGAAAGCCCTTAGCCTGGTTCCCCGGGGCCTAGTAAGAATTCAGCAAACGTTAGCTGTGACTCTTATTCTTCAAAGTGGGGCAAGCATGCCTTCTAGAGAGTTCCAGATCTCAGTGTGGATATGATGAATCATTTTTAGATTGCCAGTTTTGCTTGTTTTTGAGTAATTTGAATCATCCTTTTTTTTCTCCATAAAAACTGTCACAGAGTGACAATACTTGACACCACTGGACCCTTGAAAATGGTTAAGATGGCGAATTTTATGTTCTGTGTTTTTCACCCAAATTAAAAGATAAAATTAAAGGAAAACTGGCCGGCACCTGGATGGCTCAGTTAAGCATCTGCCTTCAGCTCAGGTCATGATCCCAAGGTCTTGGGATCAAGCTCGGCATTGCTCCCTGCTCCATGGGGATCCTGCTTCTTCCTCTCCTCCTGCCCCTCCTCCTGCTCATGCTCTCTGTCTTTCAAATAAAAAAAAATAAGATCTTGGTGGAAAAAAGAAAAAGCAACACCTGAACTCAGCTGAGTACATTTTCACTCGATAGTGGTTCTCAAACTTAAGCATGCCTCCGAATCCCCTGGAGGACTTGTTAAAACTCAGACTGCTGGTTTCCTTGTCCAGTGCTTCTCGTGCAGCAGGTCAAGGGTAAGGCCCGACACCGGCCTACAACAGGCTCCCTGGTGCTGCAGCTGCTGTGGTCCAGAGACCACACTCTGAGAACCACTGGGCTCGATCAAGAAGAGGAGAAAGGGCATGCCAGGAGGCAGGGGAGGTTGTGCAGGGACCAGAGGGGTGAAGAGCAACAGATGTTTAGAGAGTGAAGAGCAGATCCGTGAGGCTCAAGCATGTGGGTTGCCAGGTGCAATCGATGACGGACTCGGGTGCCAAGCCTCCGAGTTTGGACTTGATCCCGGAAGTGAAGGGCAGCCAAAGGAGGTTTTCTTGTGGAGGGAAGAACACGAGCAGATTGGCACTTTAGCAAGACCGCTTCGGAGGGCAGGTGGAGTAGGGAGGAGAGATAGGAGCAGAGGGACGAGTTAGGAGGATGTCACAACCAGTCTGTGGGATCCCACTAGCCTCAGTCTCATTGGTAGCCAGAGTCCCGGCAGTGGGAAGTCATCAGAAACCGTGACGAGCAGCAGTTCCTATAAAGATAGCAACATGAAGAGCACTCATCTGACAGTCAGCAGTAAGCGTCCCCTCCTCAAACCCTCCCGATAGCCTGTAGTTAGATGCTGCAATGGTAGCTCAGAGTTCTGGAACCTACCCTAGGGGTTGGACAGAGCCAGGTGCCAACCCAAAGGTGAAGCCCATCTCTTTCCACCACTGCACATTTCCTCATGTCTAGACTCCTTAGGAGCTTGCTTCATTCCTCCAGGGGCTTGGTGGCTGTGTGATGGGAGGGTGTTGTGTTGTAAGGGCTGGACGCCGTGATGGGGTTCCCTGCCAAACCCTCCTGTCCCAGTTGCAGAAAGGTAAAAAGGGTCTTCTTGCAAGTCCTTCTGGGGATGGAGGGAGCCAGGGAGGGGGGACTCTGCTGGGCATTGGGTTTATTCCCTGGAGCAGTAAGTCAGGCACTGGGGAATAAGGGTGTCACCTTGCCCACCCGCTCCACTGACATAACTTGGAAGAAGTCTCCGAGCTCTCAGGTCAGTGGGTGAAAGCGCTGAGCCAGCCCTGCCAACATCCCAAGGACAATGGGAACAATGAGAAGAGCTCACTTGCCAGGCACAAAGTGATTTTTCCTCCCATGGATTTAACTTACTTAGGAACCAGGCACAGAGGGAGAGGCAGAAGAATGAAAGAGGAAAGGATGGCAGAGAGGGAAGGGCTCTTTGACCTGGAGTTAGAGAAGCTGGGTTCAGGAGTCCCAGCAGCCACTTGATGGCTGTGTGACCTTGAGCAAGTCCCTTCTCCTTTCTGAGCTTCAGTTCTTTCAACCAGTAAAATTTTGTAGAGAGATGAGATTATCTCTAAGCTTCCTTCTCGCTTTGACATTCTATGCTTTTTCTTTTCAATATACCTGAGTGCGACTTTTCCAGGAAAATGTCAAACATTTCAAAGGGCAAGCTTCTGTGTTTGCCAGCCATCCTTTGTCACTCTTCAGCTGGTCTTGCCTACATTCGTGTCCAGGGGATTTTCTACGATGTATGCATTTTCTAATTTCTCTAGCTATATTTCCTTGTTTGCATTGGTTGACTGTTGCAGAAACAAGGCACTGTGTTTTTAAGCAAATATGCAGTCCTATGCCAACAGGAATATCCTGTTTACAAGAGCCTCCTTTTACAAGGTACCAGCTGTTTGAAAACATTTGTGTATTGCCACATCAGAATAATCTCCTGATAAGCAATTATTTTTTTCTAGTAATATAATTTTCTTTAATGTCATCGTACGGTAGGGTAGAACTCCTTAAAAAGTAAATAACCAATGTGATTACCAAGATAACCTAGTTTCTTCCTCGTCTTCTCTATCAGTCTGCTAAGGCTGCCAAAGAAAATGCTGTAGGCTTACACAACAGAGATGGCTTTTCTCAGAGTTCTGGAGACTAGAAGTCTGAGATCCAAGTGTTGGCAAGACTGGTTCTTTCTGAAGGCCTTCGGGGAGAATCTGTTCCATGTCTCTTGCCTTGCTTCTGGTGTCTTGCTAGCAATCTCTGACATTCTCTGGCTTGTAGAAGCATCACCCATCTCTGCCTTCCTGTTCCTATGACATTGTGCCTGGATAGAAGTCTGTGTCCAGATTCTCCCATGTTATAAAAACGACAGCCATGTTGGATTAGGGGCCCACCCTACTCTAGTAGGACCTTATTTAACCTAAGTTTCCAACAATGGAAAGAGTAGTTCACCATAACTGACCCTGAGCTGATCTGAAATCCTTCAGTGTGTTGGTACTGGTCGTACTTTCCACGGGCTGCTCCTAGCCACTGGCTAAGTGTGGCAGGCACACCAAGGCAGCCCTGCTCCTGGGCGATGCTGGACACCTCTGGGAGACAACACTGGCTCAGGCTCTCCCCGACAAACTTGCTCAACCTTCCCGAGACTGCATGGCAGGGTGCTTTTACCCAACTTCCTTTCTTGTCCCCTTCACTTGGAGTCATACTTGCAGCCACCCTTGTTCTGTCTCTTGAGATGACTCCACGGACCTCTCTGTTCCCCTTCCCACCCCTGGAGCTCCCCTAGCCTCCCACTGCTCCCTGTAGGTTTTCCCCTCATCGCTATTTCTCCTAAGAAAATCCCTCCATATTTAATCCCATCTTCCATTGGTGGAGGGCCTAGACTAACCCAAAAGATGACTAAGAGTTAGTGTCTTCAAAACCACAATGAGATACCACCTCACACCCATCAAGATGGCTACCATAAAAAACAAACAAAAATAGAAAATAACAAGTGTTTGTGAGGGTCTGAAGCAATTAGAACGCTTTTGCACTGTTAGTAAGAACCTAAAATGGTGTAGCCATTATGGCAAATAGTATGGTGGTTCTTAAAATAGTTAAACATCGGGGCGCCTGGGTGGCTCAGTTGGTTAAGCGACTGCCTTCGGCTCAGGTCATGATCCCGGAGACCCGGGATCGAGTCCCACATCGGGCTCCCTGCTCGGCGGGAAGCCTGCTTCTCCCTCTCTCACTCCCCCTGCTTGTGTTCCCTCTCTGGCTGTGTTTCTCGCTGTCAAATAAATAAAATCTTTAAAAAAAAAAGTTAAACATAGATTTATAGATTTACCATATGACCCAATAATATCAGCTCTGGGTATATACTTCAAAGAAGTGAGATCAGATCTCAGATAAATGTCATGCACCCATCTTTGTAGCATCACTGATCATGGTAGCCAAAAGATGGGCACGACCTAAGTGCCCAGCAACAGACAAGTGCATAAGGGAGGTATGGAGTACATATATAATAGGGCATTATTCAACCTTAAAAAGGAAGGGGATTCTGACATATGGACAACATGGGTGAACCTGGAGACATTATGCTAAGTAAAATCAGCCAGCCACAAAAAAGAAAAAAGGCTGAGATTCCATTTGTATGGCGTAGCTAGAGTAGTGAAAGTCCCAGAACAGAAAGTGGCTACTTTCTGTTCTGGGAATAGCAGTTATGGGAGGCTGGGAGGGAGCAGGAAATGAGGAGTTGGTGTCTGATGGGTATAAGGGTATAGAGTGTCAGTATGAGAAGATGAAGCCCTTCTGGGGATGGCTGGTGTGGCAGCTTCAGGACAACGTGAATGTCCCAGATGCGCCAACATGGTTAAGACAGTACATTTTATGTTGTGTGTATTTTATCACAATTAAAGATAAAGAACAAAACATCCTTATCCCTTGCAGAGTGCAAGATGGAAGTTGGGAGGTAAGGGGCAGCAAAGTTGAGCACAGAGAGTCCTGAGCTTGACATCAGAGAAGCCTGGCTCTGATCGAGCTGTAGGTTCAGAGTCTCGGCTCCTGGTGGTCCGAGGCCTCTCAAAGGACTGCTCACAATCCTCCAGCAGCTCCCCCCCAACTCCCTCTGCACCATTGAACAGCGTGGCTTGCTGGAGAGTTCTGCCGGATGCGGAGCCTAAGTGGCAGTCCTCAGTCCTCGGTCTGCTCCTCAACGGCCTTGGGGACAACTCTGCTCCTCTTCTGAGCTGGGTCCCCCACTCTCCCTCAGC
>PITA01009013.1:12289-50448 GCA_004023965.1 Spilogale gracilis
CAGAGAGAAACACAGCCAGAGAGGGAACACAAGCAGGGGGAGTGAGAGAGGGAGAAGCAGGCTTCCTGCCGAGCAGGGAGCCCAATGTGGGACTCGATCCCAGGACTCCGGGATCATGACCTGAGCTGAAGGCAGTCACTTAACCAACTGAGCCACCCAGGCGCCCCACAGAGTGTTTATTCTTTAAAAGACCTCAAGAGTCTGAAGATTTCTGGTTACCAGTTTATTTATCACTTTAAAACCTAAAGTGTCCTAATTTTTTTTTAAGTAGGCTCTATGCCAAACACGGGGCTTGAACATAGGACCCCAAGATCAAGAGTCATACACTCCTACAGACAGAGCCAGCCAGGTGCCCCTAATGCTTCCTAATCTTTCACTGTTGGGACGGTCCTCATCCACCCCATTTCTGGGAGCTTTATGATTCACCAGACAGCTGGTAGTGAATTGGAAAACATGTTTATAGTCCTGGCTTATTGCTTCATAAACTTTTTTTTATTTAAGGTGAGAGAAAGACAGAAAACAGAAGTGACTCCTAGCAAGCAGGTTCCCCTTGAATGAAGCATTGTGACCATTCAAATGCATCCTTTTGCCCTGCCCTGGCTATACCGAGAAGGTACTAGGTGTAAAAATAGCCAAGCTTTTCTGTCTGAAAGTTTTCATTTTTAAAGAGACAAAATACAGAATTGAGCACTGGCCAGAGGAGCTTGGCCAAATATTCAACAGGCAGAAAAGGAGAAAATACTTTTGGGTTTTTATACTTTCTTTTTAGCCTCTCATCTTCAAACTGTTATGGAAGTTCACTGGGGCTTAGGCTCATTGTTAAGGTTCAGATCCTAACTCAACAGTATACCTCAGGCAAGCTATATAATCTCTGTGTGCCTCAGTTTCCTATTCTGTAAACTGGGAATAAAAATAGTGACGCCTTCCTAAGTGACTCCTTTATAAGGGCGTGAGTACTAACCACAGCTAGAAATTACTACACGTTTTCTATGTGCCAGGCATTGTGCTAAGTCTTTTATATACGTTGACTCACTTAATCCTCAAGCCCAGGATGATCTAATTCCAGAGCGTATGATCCTAACAACGATGTGATACCACATTGTGTTAATTGTGGAATGCACGTAAAAAAAAAGTAAGCCTGGCCTCAGTAAATATTCAATAGTCATGGCATGATCCCTCTGTTTTTAGGGTGTGGACCAGTGGTTCAGAAATGAAAAAAACTTCCTAAAATCACAACACCATGAGACGGGGTAGGGCTGGGGCTTAGCACTGGATGTTTCCTCCCTGAACCCAAGCAAAGAGTGCAGCCGGGCGGAGGAGCCTGGCGATGAGGCAGGGAGGCGAGGCTTTGAGCTGAACTTTGAGAGAAGAGAGGAGGTGGAGGAAGGGCAGGAAGGGCACTCCAGGCACAGTCAAAGTCCTAGAGCTGATGATGTGCAGGGCAAATCGGCATTCTGGGAAGGTCCCAGTAAAGGTGGCCACGGCAGGGGTGGCGGAAAGAAGGCTGCAGAGATTCTGGGCCAGGTCTCAGAAAACTCTGAATGTCAGGCCATGAATACACTTCACCAGCTCCTAAACAATCTGAAACGTTCCAGCAATCTCCTTCTTGATATATACCTGAGATGAAGGCTTAATCGTGTGCACCAGAAAATACACACAAAACGTTCAGAGCAGCATTGGAAATAATGACAAACAACTGGAAACCAGCATAATGTGCATCAATAGGTGAATGAATGAACGAATGAACGAATGTATATTTACACAATGGAATACTATTCGGAGATGAGCATGAATGAATTATGGCCACGTTCAATTACTTGGAACTAATGAGTAAAGAAAGCAAGGTGCATAAGATTTCACAGTTTTATTCCTTGTTATGAAGCTCAAAACAAGTGAAAATAAATGCAGTAGTAGTTTGTTTCCTTCTATATACATTTGGAGTGAAGCCATGAAAGCATAAACGGAATAAGCAACAGAAAGTTGAGCAAAGGGGCCATAAGAGATGGTCTGTGAGGGTCTGCAAAGGGAGGAGGAGTTAAGAGAGGCTTGCCCACGTGGACGCATTAGTACTAGAAATGGTCCAGTTCTTGAGTTGGGGGGTGGTTTAAGGGTATTCATTTTTAAATTATGTTTCATAATTTGCATATGTAGTAATTAGATCTTGCCTCTGAATACTACTAGTACTTTTAACAAGACAAGGCAGAAATGCCTAATGGAAATGCTCAGGTAAATTGAATGAGAGAGCTCTAACTCAGAGCCAGTTGTAACCCTTGAGAATGCAAGCCTTCAGGACAATGGAGTTTTCCCTCAAAGCTCTTCTATCCATTTGTAATGCCATTCTAATCTTGCATTCACTCAATAACCATTCTCAGAGTCCCTACACTGTGCCAGGGATTTGGAGATAAAGTGTTGGTCCTTGGTCTAGAGGAGCCCAGAGTTGGGAGGATGTGAATGGTAGGGACCCACAAAGTTGTGGCATCAGGGGCTGGCTCATCCGGCCCCAGGAGGGCAGCCCCCAAGGGGTGCTTTCGAGGAAGGCACGACTGGCCGGCAGGGATTAGCTTTCATCACTGGCATGGATGTCATCCTCTGGGCAGGCCTCCCTTGTCCCTTTTGGCATCGGGTTATCATTACAGTTCCCCCTCCGTGGTCTGACTTGCTGACGTGTAGTCAGCACACACCCTCCAGTCCTCCTTCGGTCCCCAGGCCCCACACAGGACTCGGCCAGGCAGTGGTGGCTGACCAGCAGTGTGTGCTGATGTTGACTGCCCACTTATGCACAGCTTCGAGGGTTGGCGTCTGACATTCTGCTCGCACCTGGGGCCATCCTGGGAAGTACCAGACCTGGACTCCAGGCCTCAGGACGGCTCAGCACAAAGCTGAGCCTCTCAGTGCCCGTCTGTTCCTCTCCTCAAACACTTAGGCAATTTAAAAACACCTCTGAAATATAAAGACATTACATTTTTCTGGGGAATTGTGTCTAAAATGAGTAGTAAAGTAGTATTCCATTTCTTTCATCTTAAAACAACGTCTTTCTCATCTGTCTTGCTGGCGCCCCATGACTTGGGGCTACATCAGGGAATTCCTGCAGTATCCTATGTGTCGTAAGTCCTGGTCCTCGTCACTCAGCATGGAACGGCTTCGTCATGCTTGGGTCCTCCCTGCTGGAATAGACGCTTGTCTAGGGTAGAGACACAACCCTCCTCTCCATGTTGCCAAGACCCGGCTCAGAGGAGCGGCTCAAGCAAGAGCTGGGAATGTGTGTCCTAATTGTCTTCGCTGAGCTGCTGGCATTTGCTGGATCTCAGAGGCCTCAAACCCACATTCTGTAAGCAGGGTGTGTGCACGCACGCACGTATAGGTGCACGAACGTGCAATCCGGTTATTCTAGTTACACCGCATCACACTGAAAACCTCAGAGCACCGGGCTGTCCTCATTCAGGAGTTTAAAAATAACAACCCCTTTCATTCATTGAGAAGTGTTTATGGTTTCCAAAATGCTTCCACAACCATTCACTCAGGTCAAAACTCACGGCAATGCTGGAAGGTTGGTATTCCTCCCCGTCCCATTTTATGGATGGGGACACTGAGGCTCAGAGGGGAAAAAGTGATTTGGCCAAATGCAAACAGAACAAGGTTTCCCAGGCCCGAGCAACAGGCTGTATAGACTCAGTCCAATGCTACCCGATGCTTGCTTCCTGTCCAGACGAATACGGACATGACCTTGAAAGGCTCCGGAGCCCTGGCTTTTCGCTAAGGTTCTGTCCTGGTCAGAAGCTCTTTTCTGCATGAACTGGAAACAGGAACCTCACGGTAAAAGAGCATGCTTTGTGCCTGCTGTTCTGGAATTGCTCAGAGCCCCCTCCGCTCAGTCTCAGACTGCGCTGGCCCACTGCAGGTCCTGCCTCCTGGAATTCACAAAGGAAACGCTTGCCTGAGCTGGGGCCAGAAGCGGGATGGGGATCAGAGAGGCTTCTGGAGGAATGAAACCCTCGGCTGGGTCTTCAGGCCTGAGGAGACGGGAGCGGGGTAGGAAGTGTGTGATGGGGTAGGAAGCTGGAGGCGAGCTGGGGAGTGGGCAGGGCAAAGGCATCAGGACTGGAAAAGAGCTTGTGTAAGGACACACTCCGGGGCTATTCACACCACTCTCACGATTTTTACCACTACCTGTGACATGTTTGACGATTTCGAAACTTAAATTCATTCATTTAGAAACTGCACACTGGGGACGGCTGGGTGGCTCAGTCGGTTAAGCGCCTGCCTTCAGCTCAGGTCATGATCCCGGGGTCCTGGGACTGAGTCCAGCATCAGGCTCCCTGCTCAGCGGGGAGTCTGCTTCTCCCTCTCCCTCAACCCCTCCTCCCCTAGCCGCGCTTTCTATCACTCTCTCTCAAATAAATAAATAAATTCTTAAAAAAAACAAATCCACAAACTGTATCATGGGGTTGCTTGCTGGTCACTTTTCTCCTAATAGCCATTAAAACAAATACCTGTATTCAAGTGAAAAACAGTGTTTCCTTTTTCCCCCTAAAATCACCTGGTATCCTCAGGCGCCTGGGTGGCTCAGTGGGTTAAATGGGTTATGGATGGGGACACTGAGGCTCAGAGGGGAAAAAGTGATTTGGCCAAATGCAAGCAGAACAAGGTTTGCTCAGGTCATGATCTCAGGGTCCTGGGATCGAGGCCCGCATCAGGCTCTCTGCTCAGCAGGGAGCCTGCTTCCCCCTCTCTCTCTGCCTGCCTCTCTGCCTACTTGTGATCTATCTCTCTGTCAAATAGATAAATAAAAATCTTACAAAAGAATCACCTGGTACCCTCAAGTAGAACAGGCACCCATCTGGCCACCAGGGAAGAAAGGCATGGCTGTGAGACTGGGGGGCAGCAGTGGAGCTGACGGAGTTGTGATGGGAGGCTGGAGGGCTGAACAGAAGCACAGCTTGAAAGGGCTTGCATGCCTCAACTCAGAAGCGGGCTGGATCATCCCTGAGTCGGGAAATGGGAAAACAGAGAGTTTGTTGTGTGAGCAACTCCTAAGGAAGGTTCCACTTCCTTCTTGGGGTTCAGGTTGTCCTTTGAAGGTCGTATTTTAAAGGATTGCCATAAATCCCAATGATCAGGAAATCTTGAGGAGGTGGTCTCTAAGAGAGAAGGAGCCTTAGAGTCAGGAGACCATCTCTCCAACATCTCAGTGACTTTGGGCAAGTCATATAACCTCTCAAAGCCTCAAGCATCCTGTCTGGAAACTGGGCACAGGCCAAAGTGCCTGGGGCTGCACCTGGAGGTTGCAGACCACCAACTGCCTGCCCACTTCCCTCCAGATCAGGTTTCTCAACCTTGGCATTATTGACAATTTGGGCCTTATCATTCTTTGCTGTAAGGATCTATGTTGAGTAATGTAGAATGTTTAGCAGGATCCCTAGTCTCTACCAAGTAGAAGCCAGTAGCATCTTCCCAGTTATGACAATCAAAAGTCTCCAGAAATTGCCAAATGTCCCCTGGAGAAGCACGATATTGACCCGATCTATCTTTGAAGGGGTGGACTGTCGGACAGTGTGGCCGTTTGGTAGCCTCGGCAGTGTGGCCCAGGATGGGCCCAGGAGAGGAGGTAGATGGCTTCCAGCAGATGGGCCCATACCTACAAGTCCAGAACCCCGGATGGAAAGGGATAATCAGTGAGGGTGTCTTTTGTCATTGACTTTCTTATTGAAAGGGTGACTCATGGAGCGCCTGGGTGGCTCAGTTGGTTGAGCGACTGCCTTCGGCTCAGGTCATGATCCCGGACACCTGGGATCGAGCCCCACATCGGACTCCCTGCTTGGCAGGAAGCCTGCTTCTCCCTCTCTCGCTCCCCCTGCTTGTCTTCCCTTTCTGGCTGTGTTTCTCTCTGTCAAATAAATAAAATCTTAAAAAAAAAAAAAAAAAAAAAAAGGAGGGTGACTCATTGATTCCTTATATAATGCCCGCAGGGAAAGACACCCAGAGAGCATCACACGCTCCCTGCACTCAAAGCCATGACTTTATGCTTCCTTGCTTGGGCCTGACTTCATGAGAATGCAGAAGATAGGAAGAGAAATGACCAGTGGGCTTAGAGCAACTATGGGAATGATCAGAACGACTACCTAACAAGGCAGAGGACTCACACACACTTTCTAGGTCTTAGAACCTGGCTAGCCTGTTCTTTGACTCATCAAAATAATTATAGTAATAGCATCACTTGAGCATCTACTGTATACCATTGCACACAATTACCTAAGCCTCACAACGATACATTATTCCTGTTTGATACATGAGGAAGTTGAAGCTCTGTGGGATCTAGGATCTTCCGCGATGTTGCACAACTGTTAGGTAGAAGACAGCAAGTGAACCGTGTAGACAGGAGGCTTTAGTCCAGGTCTATCTAATTCCAAATCCTCTGTTCTTTCTCTTGTGTTGGGCTCCAAGTTCCCCTTCTTAGTGGCACTGTGAGAAGGAAGACAGCTGCAGAATTGTGAGGGTTTTGAAGAACGGCTGTCTTTGACCCCCTAACTGTTGCATGGGTGCCAGAGCTCAATGCCACATGCACGTAAAACCAGAGGAAGCTGCCTCTGATATTTTCAATCTTGTAAAATAAAACACAGGTACAGAAAGCCACACAGATGGATAGCTTGGTGAATTATTATAAGGCACACACCTTTTAAAAATTTTTTTATTTTAATTTTTTTATTTTAAAGAATTTAAAACTTTCACAGAAGTCAATAGAATTGTATCATAATGAACACTCACAGACCCACTGAGTAATCCCAAGAATCACCACTCCATGGCCAGTCATGCCCCTGCCATACCACCATCCTCTGAGCTGACATCAGTCTCTCTTGAGGAACACAATCCCTCTGCCATCTGCATTGTTGGCACCCAAGAAATTATAAAAATTATCTTAGAAATTATATTTCATTTTTATCAAGCCTCCAATAAGGCACACGTCTTCTTAAACTGCACCAGAGTCAGGAAACAGAACTTTGATGGGGTGCCTGGGTGGCTGAGTCAGTTAAGCATGTACCTTCACCTCAGGTCATGATCCCAGGGTCCTGGGATCAAGCCCCACATCAGGCTCCCTGCTCAGTGGGGAGCCTGCTTCTCCTTCTCCCTGCCAATATCCCTGCTTGTGCGAGCTCTGTCAAATAAACAAATAAAATCTTTAAAAAAAAAGAAAGAAAGAAAAAAGAAAAAGAAAAGAAACAGAACTTTGAGGGTTGCCTGGGTGGCTCAGTAGGTTAAGCATCTGACTCTTGGTTTTGGCCCATTTTGGTCATTTTGGTCATGATCTCAGGGTCGTGGGATAGAGCCCCAAGTTCTGCTCTTCTGTGCTCAGTGGGGAGACTGCTTGAAAGATTCTGCCCCTCTGCCCTTCCCCCAATTTGCACGTGTACATGCTCGTGCTCTCTCTCTCTCTAATAAATCTTTTTAAAAAAAAAATAGAAGAGGAGCACCTGGGTGGCTCGGTTGGTTAAGTGACTGCCTTTGGCTCAGGTCATGATCCTGGAGACCTGGGATCGAGTCCCACATCGGGCTCCCTGCTTGGCAGGAAGCCAGCTTCTCCCTCTCTCACTTCCCCTGCTTGTGTTCCCTCTCTGGCTGTGTTTCTCTCTGTCAAATAAATAAAAAATCTTAAAAAAAAAAAAAAAAGACCTTTGCTATCCCTAGAAGCTCCTTACATGCTTTATCCTAGTAACAGCCCTGACCTTCCCTCTAAAAATAGCCATTTCCTTGGATTTATCCTCTAATTCGGCATATTTAAACATTATAATAATTTTTGCTTTTTAAAAAACTTAATATGTCTCTTAGGTCCTTTTCCCTCTGTGGGTTTTCTCTTTATCCTTTTCCTTTCCATATATTTGATATTTTGAAGAACTCTAGAGACTGAGCTGTGGCTTGTCACAATCTGAATGTTCTGGTTACATTACATACTCTTGGTGCAGCTCAACATTACCTTCTGCCCCCTGTACTCCTTGCAAAGTGGTAGCTGGCCCCCAAGTCTGTCAGACACAGAAGTGATCCCTTTGGCAGGCTTATAGGGGACACTGCATTCTTTCATCAGGGACACAGAATGTCTTGTTTTCATTTCTTTTTTGATGCTAGCAACCACTAATGCTCAATGCCTATGTCTACTAATCCACCGGGGGTTGCAAAGTAGTGATATTCTAATTCTGGCATTTTGTTTCATACTTCATTTGGAAAAACCTGTAAGGAGACCCTCTCCTTCATCTGTTATTTGGTTGCATGGTGATGCGGTTTACCCATCACATCTGATTTTGGAGAAGTAGATGCCTTTTTATAGAAGAAGCTGATTCCTCCCAGCCTACCTCTGCATATTTCCCCTTCTCCTGCACTTTAACATCTCCTGCTGTGACTTCAAGTTCAACTTGTCCATTAGCTAGATCCTCCCATCATTTTCTATGCGCTCAGTCTGTCTCATCTCATATCAACGCTCCTTCAAGCCGCCCATGGTACAGTTGCTAGCCTGGTTCGCTCCTGCCTTTTAGAGCCGTGCTTTGGGAAAGTATTTTTACTCACTTTGTCCATGACTTCAGCTCCTCTCATTCCTTGGCTCCCTGATGGCTGACTTCCACCCCTAGCCTGCAGGGGACCTGTCCCAGTGAGGTACTAACAACCTCCGACATGGGAAATTCAGGCAAAATGTGTTTGGCCATGAGGACCCCTCCCTAGTCAAGTGGGAGAGGCACAGGAAGGTTATTTGAATAAGGTCCCAAATCCCGAATCATGAGTGGCCTCAAACATAGGCTTCTGATATAATCTCCAAATAAGGATAATACATGCAGTCATTGCTGTTGATGTGTTTACATGTTCAGGACATTGATCGGCTAAATATGATAGTTCTCCTCCTCTTTTGGCACTACTTTATTTTTTAAAATAAACCAGGATCTCAAAAATAAACCAGAACCTCAAAAATGAGAATGACCTCAGCGTTGGTCTCTAAAAAGCCCTGTGGGGACCACCTGGGAGGCTTGGCGGAGGTGACACTGGGGACAGCATAGAGCCACATGAGCTGAAGGGAAGGCTCTAGACCCAACGGTTAGTGCTTTCTTGGCTACCAACTTACTCCTCACCTCACAGGGTTATTATGAACATCCGAAGGCTGCTGAAATTGCTTGCACACAAGAACTTTATAAAGGGCATATATTATTCAGAAAAGCCACCCAGGATCTCTACAAGCATTTTTTGTTAAATCGGAACCAACTCCATCAGAAACTCCCAGGAGACACTGCATGAAGTAAGGGTCTGAGCAGCGATGGTGGGCTGTGTCACACTTACACACAGGCGCAGACACACGTTTGTGGACGCGTGTACTGGTTGTGATGCAAAATGTATTCCCTATCCTAGGCCACATTTTTTAAAGTTTGAAAAACAGTGCATGCCCTGTTAGGCCCCTTTACCGACATCTCCCTTGAGAATGGGGATTGTTGCCTCATTTACAGATGAACCAGTTGAAGCTTCGAGAAGATACATGATCTGAGATTTATATGCATGTTTTAGACCCAAGGCCTTGGAAATCTTCCTAAACTTAAGAACCACCTGGGGGCACCTTTTACATGCTAATTCCTAGTCCCTCTGCAGAGATCCTGATTGGGGGCAGTGGTCCTGGATGGACCCCCGTAATAAGCCCCCTCTGTGATCTGGTCCTGGCCATTCTACCTCACTGCGCCTTGCCACTTTGGAGCAGTGATCCAGGAGGTTTGCCTGACCCCCTGCAGGGCTGGAAAAAAAGCACTTGAACTCTAATTTCTGCTTACTATCGTGCCATTCTTTGATAATATCTATGCTTTATCGTTTTATAATGTCCATGCTGTATTAGCGCAAGAGCTGATGTATATAGTTCACAAATACCATATGAGCGTACACTATACGTACGGTCCCGTGCACACTTGACAGTATATAAATGCACATAGGGGCTTACAATCGAAATACAAGTTTGGGTATATAATGGGGAGGGTGCATTGACCTTTTCGCCTGTTGGGGAGCCACGAGGAAAGGAGACTGAGCCTTGAGCTGTAGCCATCTGCATGTGCACACTGTTTCCACAAAGATGCCTGCGATTCGTTCAGGCTGCTCATCTGAGGATGTTGTGGCGGAGGGGGTCCTACAGAGGAACACAGAACATGATGATAACGGCGCCGGCACTCTGCAATGCCGGGCAGGTGAGGTCAAGAGCACGCGCAGAAGTGGGACTCGGCCAGTGTTGAGGTCGGATTGGAGCTCCATGGAGGACTCTTCAGGACACTGCAGGCCCTCAGCTCTCTCCTCTCTGAATGAAAGTAGTAACAGTCCTGATCTCCAGGGCTTGCTGGGGTGATTAAATGAGCTCACAGTAGCAAATAACTCCCCACTCCTGCAGGGCACCTGACACCGTACTAAGTAGTTTACAGGGCCTACCGCTCCACGCTCCTCCCCATTTTGCAAACAGGAAACCAAGACAGAGGTGGGTTGACTTCTTTGCTTCAGATCATAGCTAGCAAGTGACAGATCCAGTACTGAGACCCGAGCTAACTCTACACGCCACATTCAGCCACGATCTTCTGTAGTGTGTCCCTGACAGGGTGTCTCAGGTGCTCCACACAGTACCTGGGACAGAATCAGTGTCCAAGAAAAAGTTACTGTTGTTAGGACTCTTCTTACTCTTCCTACAGGTCCTCTTGCCAGGTGCCTGCTGTATTCCAGCGCAGCTCCTTCCATACCCATTACCTCACGGAGTCTTTGCGGGAAACTGGCCATGTGCAGATTATTAACAGTGACTTACGGGAAGGAAACCAAGGATCAGACAATTTGCCCATAAAAACTTCCTTGGAAGACTTTTCACCTGCTTTTGTGCCAGAGATTTAATCTTATGAAATGTGGATGATCTTGTTTAAAAGCTTCTGGTAAATAATAATAATAATAATAATAATAATAATAATAATGTAATAAATAAAAGCTTCTGGTGAGGGGACCTGAATAGTGTCATTTCTGTCAGTCTCTAGTCATCAGCTCTACCCTCTGTTTAGCAGGATGGTCCTTTCTGAGCCAAATAGGATTAAGATGACCCATCCATCATTTGTCCAGAGGAGGTTTCAATTTCCAGGAAAAGGAAACTTTGAATCCACTGCCAGCCAACACTCACACGATGACAATGCCCAGCCAGGTCGCTGGACACGAAGGAACTGGCAAAACGCTGACGCAGCAGCGTAACAGTGTTTGGGAAGATACAACATGGTAAATGTGGTAACAAATGCCAACATACTTCTTTCCTCATGTGCATATGGTTTTGAAACACATCGCTTATAAAACATCTAGGGCTTTTCTTTTAACTGCAGATACAGCATGCAGAGTTCCTGCTAAAAGCTCACAAAGCCTTTTCTATGACCAAAATGCACTCCATTTTAATCTTTCTGTAGTGATCCCATTATTTTTACAGCTGTTTCTACCATTCCATATATGATTTATATGCAAGATCTGGTCCCTTTTTTATGTAGATATGTACTGTCCCCTAGAAACTCAGTTAATTCTCTGAAGGGCAGGGCCCACATTGTCACGTGGTGGGGAAATGCAGGCCTTGGTGCGGGGCTTTGAAGACAGATGTCTCCAGACCCAAAACCAGGGTCCACCGCATGCTGGCTGTGCAACCTGAACAAGCCATTTAGTGTGTGAAGCCCTAGAGGTTAATTCAATCATACCCGGCAACTATTAGTAGCAGAAATCGAAGACACTGCATAAAAGCCCATCAGGTGATTGGCTTGAATAGGATTTGGATACTCCTGGAAAGTCAGGGTTTTATAATGGAGTATTTGCTTGCAAACCTTTACTGCAGAACTTCATCTGTTTGCTTTATGGCACTCCTGTTAGCTGGGAAAGGATTAACAAAACAGTCAGGGGTTTGTGTCGTTGACTGGGATTTTATTTTTTACTTTTTACTTGGAAATCATTTCCAACTTACAAAAAGTTGTAAAATACACACATCCACATGCACAAAACAATCAGTACAAATCACCTCATTTACCCTTTACCCAGATTCACATACTGTTAAGATTTGATTCTGTTTCAGAGAGAGTTACATGCACGATGGCTTTGTTCCCCTAAGCACTTCAGCATATAATTACTAGGTTAAGGACACTCCTTTCAACTTCAGTGACTGACTTCACATATTTACAGTGATACAGGACTTTTGTCTTGTGTACCGTCCATATTCCAAGTTGTGTCCGTCAATTTGTGAGAGGTTTTGACTGTATGGAGTCATGTCTCAAGGTACCAGATTTGGTCTTTGGGATGCATGACTCGCAGCCACGGTGAGTAAAATTAATTTGGAATCTCTTCTGTTTTCAGGGTAAGGAATTGGAATTGGATAGAAGAAAAATGAATTTTTGGATGTCTTAGACCCTAAGGGCATGGAGCAAATCAGGGGAGGAATCAGAGCCAGAAAGCACCAAACATCTGGGGCTTGAAAAGCTTTACCCCTAAGAGCTCTTGTTTTGTTTTTTATAAGATTGTATTTATTTATTTCATAGAGAGATCACAAGTAGGCAGAGAGGCAGGCAGAGAGAGGAGGGGGAGGCAGGCTCCCCACTGAGCAGGGAGCCTGATGTGGGCCTCGATCCCAGAACCCTGAGATCATGACCTGAGCCGAAGGCAGAGGCTTAACCCTCTGAGCCACCAGCTGAAGACCTCTTCTAAGAGATGGCATTATCAGCATTAGTGACTGAACCTCCGCTTACATTCCCTTTCTTAACACCCAAGAAGTTTGACCCAGTTAGTAATAATACTGATAAAAATAGGAGACACAGCATGCTTACTATGAGGCAGACACGATGTTCAACATCTTTATGCATTATCCCATTTAATTCTTAGTAACCATCTTACTGTTAACAAGCTCTATTGTCTTTCCCATTTTACAGGTGATGCAACTGAGGCTTAGCCAGGGTAAGTAACCTAATCAAGTTCCCGCCCTTAGAAAGTAGGTACATCAGCACTTGATTCCATGCTTCTGGTGTCGAGGTTCTTTAACCACAGTTCCAGGAGGAATGAAGTGAGCACCAGAGGCCTTTGGGGGCCTGGGTTTTGGAGGAGTTGGAGAAGGTCAGGTAGGGCTTCTCAAATATGTTCCAGAATTCCTATTCGTAATAGCCAAGTGTTTGCACACACTTTCCATGGGTTGTTTCCTTTAGTCCTTCCACTTGCCCATTTGAAAAAGGATGAACATAAGGTTCAGAGTCGTTCAGTGAATTCTATAGGGTCCCATGGCTATTCTAAGTGGAGATTTAAAAAATTTTTCCCCCTCTTAGAGAGGGAGTGGGAGGGGCCGAGGGAAAAGGAGACAGAGAATCCTAAGCAAGCTTCATACCATGATTGAGCAGAGATGTGACCTTGGCCTGCCATTTTTACAATTCTGCTACCCAAGCAGGCCTATGATGTGTGAGCAAGCATAGAATGATATATTTAGGGATTTCAGAATGCACAGTGTTTTGTAAAGAAAGTCAGAAGAGCAGCACCTAGGTGGCTCAGTAGGTTAAGCGGCTGCCTACGGCTCAGCTCATGATCCCAGGGTCCTCAGATGGAGCCCCGCATCAGTGGAGAGCCTGCTTCTCCCTCTCCCTCTTCCTGCCACTCTGCCTACTTGTGAGCACTCTCTCTCTCTCTCTCTCTCTCTCTCTCTCTCGTTAAATAAATAAATAAATAAATCTTAAAAAAGAAAAAAAAGGAAAGAAAGTCAGAAAAGCTATGCTACCTGGACAAACTTGAAAGCCACCTGCTGCTCTAAATGCTACTTCCCGGGGGCGCCTGGGTGGCTCAGTCTGCAAAACATCAGCCTTTGGCTCAGGTCATGATCCCAGGGTCCTGGGATGGAGCCCCGCCCTGGGCTCCCTGCTCAAACGGGAGCCTGCTTCTCTCCCTCTACCGCTTCCCTGGCTCATGCTCACAAACACATGCTCTCTCTCAAATAAAGAAAAAAAAATCCTTTAAAAAAAAATGCTACTTCCTGTATGCTAGAAGAGGACAGTGGTTACTACCGCTCCCAAGTGCTGAAGTTTTCAGGTGATCTCACCTTTAACAGATCATGGCTCCGTGTCCTGGCTGCCACCATCGGCAACCGTCAGCAGCTGAGCCCAATATCAGGGAGAAACAGCCTTCTGGCGGCGCGCTTGGCGGAGGCACACTCGCACAAGCGCTGAGTTCCATCGAAGTGAGAACCTGCTGAGATACCTGGTTCTCCCATACTTGTCCTTAGTCATTCGCCCACTCCTTCCAAATATTTATTAAGCATCTATTACATGCCAGGCACTGTTCTGGATGCTGATGGAGTAATGAACCAAGGTAATGATACCCAACTCTCTTAGGTTTGAGTTTATGAAATGCCAAACACAACAGCAAAAGAACAAATAGAGGTATGAGTAGTAATGCCACTAATTTTTTTAATATTTTATCTCCTCTGTTCATGACATTAATAACTGGAGGTTAGGGGAGTAGAACCTGAACTTCAGTGGTTGGGAGGGACTGGTATAGGCGCGGGCAGAACAGACCACGGGCTGCACCCCCCCCAAAAGCTCAGGCTGTGGGGCACCCTGCACCCTGAGGTCTATATCTGTTTAGAATCCCCACGTAGTTCTGAGACGGAGCAGAGATCCCACCTCAGCTTTGCTCTGCCACCTAAGCCTCAGTTGCCTGAGTTCTAGGAGAGATAATACCTCCTAACCAAGGACTTGTGAGAACTAAATCATAACAGACCTTCAATTAATGGGTCGCCTGGGTGGCTCAGGCAATTAAACAGCTGCTTTCAGCTCAGGTCATGGTAATGGGGCCCCTTGTTGGGCTCCCTGCTCAGCCGGGAGTCTGCTTCTTCCTCTGCCACTCCCTCATTTGTGCTCTCTCTCTAAGAAATAAATAAAATCTTTTTTTTAAAAAAGACCTTCAACTTATATTAGTTTCTTTATTAATATTTATCTCTGAGAATACTTTTTGAGCCTATGCCTTTAAAGAATAGTAATTAGTAAGAGCTTTTCTCTTTATATACACATGTATTTGTTTGTTAAGAGTAATATAAGACGGGGCACCTGGGTGCCTCGGTCCGTTAAGCATCTGCCTTCCTCTAAGGTCATGACCCTGGGGTCCTGGGATGGAGCTCCGTAGCCCTCTCCCTCTACCTGCTGCTTCGCCTGCCTGTGCTCTCTCTGTCAAATAAATAAAATATTTTTTAAAAGAGTGATATAAGGGTCGCCTGGGCAGCTCAGTTGGTTAAGCAACTGCCTTCAGCTCAGGTCATGGTCCCGGAGACCCGGGATCGAGTCCCATATCGGGCTCCCTGCTCGGCGGGAAGCCTTCTTCTCCCTCTCTCACTCCCCCTGCTTGTGTTCCCTCTCTGGCTGTTTCTCTCTGTCAAACAAATAAAATCTTTAAAAAAAAAAAAAAGGCATATACAGAACATTCCACCCATCAGCAGCACAATATATATTCTTCTCAAGTCCTCATGAACCATTCTCTAGGATAGACCATATGTTAGGCCACACAAGTCTTAAAAATTTAAAAAGACTGAAATCATCTTTCCAGCCACAATGATATGAAATTGGAAATTATTTGCAGGATGAAAATAGGAAAATTCAAAAATATGTGGAAATCAAACAATAGACACCTAGAAACAATGGATCAAAGAAGAAATCAAAAGGGTAATAAAAAATTACCTTGAAGGTCTTGGAGGGGAGGAGGTGGGAGGATGGGTGAGCCTGGTGGTGGGTATTGAGAGCACGTATTGCATGGAGCACTGGGTGTGGGGCATAATCAATGAATCTTAGAACACTGAAAAATAAATTGGGGCGCCTGGGTGGCTCAGTTGGTTAAGCAACTGCCTTCGGCTCGGATCATGATCCCGGAGACCCGGGATTGAGCCCCGCATCGGGCTCCCTGCTCGGCGGGAAGCCCGCTTCTCCCTCTCTCACTCCCCCTGCTTTTGTTCCCTCTCTGGCTGTGTTTCTCTCTGTCAAATAAATAAATAAAATCTTAAAAAAAAAAAAAAAAAAAAAAAGAACACTGAAAAATAAATTTAAAAAATTATCTTGAGATAAATACAAATGAAAACACAACATATGCAAACTTATGGGTTGCAGCAAAATCAGTACAAAGAGGGAAGTTTATAGCAATAAATGCCTACATTAAGAAAGAATATTTCAAATAAATAACCTAACTTTACACTTCAAGAAACTAAAAAAGAACAAATAAACCCCCAAGTGATTAGCAGTAAGGAAATAAATAATAGAGTAGAAATACAGGACATAGGGAGTAGAAAAACAACAGAAAAGATCAATGAATCTAAGAGTTGCTTTTATTAAAAGATAAACAAAATTGACAAATTTTAGCTAGAATAAGAAGAAAAACAAAACTCAAATTAAAAAAGTGAAATAAAATAGAAGGTGAGGCACCTGGCTAGCTCAGTCAATAAGTGTCTGCCTTCAGCTCAGGTCATAATCCCAGAGTCTCGGGATCAAGCCCCACATCCAGCTACCTGCTCAGCTGAAAGCCTGATTCTCCCTCTCCCACTCCTCCGGCTTGTGTTCCCTCTCTTGTTCTCTCTCTCTGTAAAACAAAAACAAAAGAAAGACAAAAAATACAAAAAAAAACCACCAAAAACTTTAAAATACAAGATATTACAAGGGATGACACAGAAATATAAAGGACCATACAAGACTTCAATGAACAATTATACGCCAATGAATTGGATAACCTTGAAGAAATAGATAAACTCCTAGAAACATATAATCTACCAAGACTGAATCAGGAAGAAATTGAAAATTTGAACAGATCAATAACAAGTAAGGAGATTGAAGCAGTAATCAAAAATCTCCTAACCAAGAAAATCTCAGGACCAAATAGCTTCATTGGTGAATTCTTCAAAACACTTAAAGAAGAATTAATGCCATCCTTCTCAAATATTTCCAAAAAACTGAAGAGGAGGGAACACTTCCAAACTCATCTTACAACTATTATCCTGATACCAGAGCTAGTCAAGGGCACTACAAGAAAAGAAAACCATAGGCCAATATCCCCGATGAACAGAGATGCAAAAATCCAAAACAAAATACTAGCAAACCAAAATCAGCAGCTTGTTAAAAGGATCATTCATGATGCTTAATTGGGATGCAAGAATTGTTCAGTATATGCAAATCAATAAATGTGATACACCACATTAGCAGAATGAGGGGTAAAAAGTATAAATTCATCTCAATAAATGCAGAAGCATTCAACAAAATTCAACACACTTTCATGATTAAAAAAAACAAACAAACAATAAACTAGGTATAGAAAGAATGCACCTTGATACAAAGAAGGCCATAAATGGCAAGCCTATAGCTAACATCACACTCAACAGTGGAAAACTAAAAACTTCTTCTAAGATCAGGAAGAAGACAAGGATGCCCACTCTTACCATTTCTATTCAAGAGAGTACTGGAAGTCCTAGCGAGAGCAATGAGGCAGGTAAAAGGAATGAAAAGCATCCAAATCTGAAAGGAGAAGTCAAATAACTATCTGTTGGCAGATGACATAATCTCATACATAGAAGTTCCTAAAAATTCTACCAAAAAGATGTTAGAAGTAATAATTGAATTTGGTAAAGTTGCAAGGTACAAAATCAACATATAGAAATTAATTGCTTTCCCCAGCGCCTGGGTGGCTCAGTTGGTTAAGCGACTGCCTTCGGCTCAGGTCATGATCCCGGAGACCGGGGATCGAGTCCCACATTGGGCTCCCTGCTCGGCAGGAGGCCTGCTTCTCCCTCTCTCACTCCCCCTGCTTGTGTTCCCTCTCTGGCTGTGTTTCTCTCTGTCAAATAAATAAAATCTTAAAAAAAAAAAAAAGAAATTAATTGCTTTCTACATAGTAACAACAAACTATTTGAAAAAATTAAAATAATTCCATTTATAATAACATTGAAAGGAAAAAAATAGGGTGCCTGGGTGGCTCAGTTGGTTGGGCAACTGCCTTCGGCTCAGGTCATGATCCTGGAGACTGGGATCGAGTCCCACGTCGGGCTCCCTGCTAGGCAGGAAGCCTGCTGCTCCCTCTCTCACTCCCTCTGCTTGTGTTCCCTCTCTGGCTGTATTTCTCTCTGTCAAATAAATAAAATCTTTATTAAAAAAAAAAAAAAGAATGAAAGAAAAGAAAAAAATATTTAGAAGCTAACTTACCCAAGGAGACAAAAGATTTACACACTAAAAACTACAAAACATTAATGAAAGAAATAAAAAAAACAAAAATAAATGAAATGATATTCCATGTTAATGGACTGAAAGATTTAATATTGTTAAAATGTCCCTTATTCTCAAAGTGATCTACAGATTCAAACTGCCATCAAAGTCCCAATGGGAGCTATTTTTGTTGTTGTTGTTATTTGCTTGTTTGTTTTTTTTTTACAGAAATAGAGAAAAATTTCTAAAACTCATATGGAGCCACAAAAGACCCAGAATAGCCAAGGTGAGCTTGAGAAAAAAGGACATAGCTGGAGTCATTACACTTTCTGATTTTAAAAAGATATTGTAAAGCTATAGTAATTACAACAGCATAGTACTGGCATAAAGGCAGACATATAAATCAATAGAGTGGAATAAACAGTACAAAAATAAATCCAAATGTACACAGTTAACTGGTCTTCAATAAGGGTGCCAACAATACACAATGTAGAAAAGACCATTTCTTTCCAAACAGATAATGTTCGGAAAACTGGATATCCACATGCAAAAAGATGAAACGAGTCTCCTATGTTACAACATGCACAAAAACTAACTCAAAATGGATTAAAGACTTGGACATAAGACCTGCAACTATAAATTTGTAGAAGAAAATGTAGAAGAAAAGCTTCTTGACATTGGTCTTGGCACTGATTTCCCAGATACGACACCACAAGCTCAGGCAATAAAATAGACACATGAGATTTCATCATACTACATCATAAAAAAGTTTCTGCTCAGTAAAGGAAACAATCAACAGAGAGAAAAAGGAGAAAATGTTTGCAAACCTTTTATCTGATAAGAGGTTAATATACAAAACACATAAGGAGTTCATACAACTCAACAGCAAAGAAACCAAATAGCCCAATTTTTAAAATGGGCAAAGGACTGGAACAGACATTTCTCCAAAAATATATATATGTCCACTGGGTACATGGAAAGGTGCTCAACATCACTCATCATTGGAAAAATAAAGTCAAAATCACAAGGCGAGATTGCCTCACTCCTGTTAGGATGGTTATTACCAAAAACAAAACTAAACTCAACAAAAGATAACAAGTGTTGGCAAGGATGTGAGAAGTTGAAACCCTTGTATACTCTTGATAGGAATGTAAAATGGTACAGCCATTATGGAAACCAGTGTAGACATTCCACATAAATTTTTTAAAAATTGAACCACCAAATGGTCTAGTAATCCCACTTCTGGGTATATAGCCAAAATATTTGAAATCAGGATCTCTAAGAAGTATTCACCCTCCCATGTTCATTGCAACATTATTCCCAATAGCCAAGATATGGAAACAACCCAATAGCTAGCAAAGAAAATGTGTTATGTGCACAGAATGGGATATTATTCAGCCTTAAAAGAAAGAAGGAAATTCTAACAATTGTGACAATATGGACAAGTTTGGAGGACATCACACTAAGTGGAATAAGCCAGTCACAGAAGGATGAATACTGCACGATTCACTTATATAAGCTATCTAAATTAGTCAAACATAGAAGCAGAAAATACAGTGGTCGTTGCCAAAGGTTGGGAGAGGAGGAAATGGGGAGTTGTTGCTCAAGGGACATAAATTTCAGTTATGCGAGACGAATAAGTTCTAGAGATCTGCTCTATAGTATAGGCAATAATATGGTGTTGTGTACTTCAAAATTTGTGAACAGTGTAGATCTCATGTTAACTATTCTTTCATAAACACACACACACACACGCAGAAAGGGGCACAAGGAAACTTTTGATGGTGATGGTTATGTTTATTATCTGCATTGTTGTGATAGAATCATGCATGTATGCATATGTTCAAACTCATCAAGTTTTCTACATTAAATATATGCAGTTTGGGGTACATAATGATATCTCAATAAAACAGAATAAGAAACAACAACAATCAAAAAACTTGTTTTGTCCCCAGAGAGCTTGAGACACCTGATGTGTTGGTTTGCTAAATAAAATCAGTCCTTTTGGGAGTGAGTGAGAGAAACTGTTTCATTCAATTTCCAGCACAAAAACAGACCAGAAGTGATACTTCTCTTCCAATAGAACTCTGTGGAAAACCAAAACACAGGAGAGGATGGGGTTGCATTGGACATGGTTTAGAAGCCTAACAAACCAAAGAGCAAGCATACACGGGGGCAAACTTTAATTCCCACTTTACACAGAGACCAGTTAGAGACAAGGCTTTCCCAAAGTGGCGATGACTTGCCCTGGGCTGGAAGAAGACACACAGAATTGCTTTGAGTTGGATCCCTGATTTTGAATCCTGACTGTCCTGTGAACCAGCAAATCTCCTCTGCTCTCAGAGCTTCAGCTTCTCTGTCTGAAAATGAAACTAACAAAACTATATGGGCACCTGCCTGTGGCTGAGTCCTCAGCAACTGTTTTTCACCATGCCCTCCGTGGCCTGACCTCACAAGCCCCCATCAACTGGCTGCTGAGATTATTCCGGCTTTGCAGAGAGGTGATTGCTGGGTCACTTACTGCATGCATCTCTTCTACCAGATTGAAAGACTGCCTGACAGAAACCTTTGTGTGTTGCCCAGCAAAGAAATTGGCGCACCGCAATTATTTAACAAATGCTTGGTAAATAGATTTGTGGGGGCGCCTGGGTGGCTCAGTCAGTTAAGTGTCTTCCTTCAGCTCAGGTCATGATCCCAGGCTCCTGGGATAGAGAGCCCCACAATGGGCTCCCTGCTCAGCGGGAACCTGTTTCTCCCTCTGCCTCTCCCCCTGCTTGTGCTCTCTCTCGCTCTCTGTCAATAAATACATAAAATCTTTAAAAAAAATCAATTTTTAAAAAAATGCATGACACGAAGAAAAGCTTAAATTTGGAGCGGGCTGATACTTCCTAGCTTGAAAGCGCAGCCAAAGGCCCTCCTGTCAAGGATGACAAACCTTCTCATTTTTAGTTTGGCTTCTAAGTATGACCATCACCTGATGGTGACTTATTTTTGTTTCCTGTGAGTCAGAGAACCAAAGACGCTGCCCCCAAGCCACCAGGACAGCCTTTAAACAAAGGGCCCCGTAATGAATAGTTTGGGTAAAGTAACGGCTTTCACACACCTTGTCACAATATGGGAAAACTCTAATTTACTTAGTGCTATGTATTAGTAATGTTCATGTCCTATCACTTCTCTTTCTTTTTAAGGTAGGCTCCACACTCAGTGTGGGGCTTGAACTCACAACCATTAAGATCAAGAGTCACGTGCTCTACTGACGGAGCCAGCCAGGTACTCTACAGCCAACTGTTTCTAAAGAGCCTCTAAGAACATTTGCCCAGATGACCTAGCAGCCCCACGTCATAGCCTAGAAGAGCAGTGCAGAAATGTGGCAGGACGTAGAGGCAGCCCTGTGTTGTGGAAATGAGCACTGTGTCAGTCCCTCTGCCTTCATGGGGTCCAGCTGGAAAATGAACTAAAGATTAAATGATACAACGGACACAACAGCGCAGGGTAACTGCCAAGACCCCAGTAAAAACTGGACACTGTGTTTCTGTTTTGTTTTGTTTTGTTTTTCTCATTTGGAAAATGGGACACAAAATAGGTTTCGGAACAGGCTTAGGAAGGCGATACCAGGCTCTGAATTCTGGAAAGATTCATCACTCTCCCTATATGCAAGGCAGCAAACTCTAGAAAGCAGGTGGAAAAGGCAGGTCACAGGGCAAGACATTCGACAAAGTGCAGGGCAGGGAGAACACCTGAAGGGAAGATTTTCTAGGTACAGAACTCTGCAAAGAGGGAAGCCCAGTTCAATGCAACGAATATTCATTAGGCACCTGCTTGATAATTGGAACAAATAATAATAGACCAGTATTTGCTGGACACCTATTATATACATCAAACACATGTATCTGTTCATCCTCACACTGGCCCATTCCAGAAAGTGTTGCTGTCTTAGTTTTTAAAGACAAGGTAACTGAGGGACGCCTGGGTGGCTCAGTTGTTAAAGACAAGGTAACTGAGGCTCAGGGAGGTTACAGGATAAAGACAGCCAGGAGCTGGTAGGGCTGCCCTTAACAGCCAGGTCCTCTGACTGTACATTTTATTATTCCATGGTCAGGAGTGTGCATTCTTATTTCTCACGCTACTAATTTCCAGAAAGGATATGAGGCATCTCTGGAAGGGGATTTCCGGGGGCAATGATGTAGAGGGACCCCAGCAGTTAAAGTCTCCTACAGCCCAACCTGGCTGGGTCAGACAGGTACATAGTAAGTACTCAACAAATGGCATACTGACCGATTGGGGGCAGGGAGCTTGCCCTGAGCACCTACTATATGTTGTGTAGCTGAGTGTGTTGACTGCCTGTGTATACCGGGACATGACTTTGGCACCGTACCTAGCATGTGCTACAGGGATAGGTGTTGGGGCACCTGCTGGCTGCCAGCTAGAAGTGAGGTTTGCCCTGAGCATGCACCGTGTGCCGGGAGTTCTGCCTTTCTTATCTCACAGCAACTCTGGGAGTTGGGTATGACTATTCCTATTTTGCAATGAGAATATTAGGTTCCAAAGGAGATGCTGAGTCCACAGCTGTAAGTGGAGTTAGTGGCACAGGAAGGCTGGATCCCTGCTGAGTGCTCAGGTTCCTCCTCCACTTCCTAGGAGAAACCATCCCTCCAGTCCTCGACCAAAGCTACCATAGAAGAGCTGACTTCGGTGAGACTCCCATCCAAGGCCTCCCCAGCTGCTGACGACTGATGCTAATGCCGCCGGCCATTTACTGAGTACTTACTATATGCCCAGGCACCTGAGTCTCAAATTTCATTTTTTGTCCAGGTTATTATTCACATTAGTCAAAGGGAGGCAGCATCCCCGAGTTCCCGCGAGCAGGAAGCCAGTAAGTGACAAAGTCAGAACAAGAATCCACTTGGACTTGACTTTAAATTTCTTAACACTGGGTCAGCCTCCGCAGAGGCAGAGGCAGAGGGGCGCCTGTCTCCCACGCAGAGGCGCGGCGCGGGGAGCGGCGGCCCGGAGCCGTCCTGCGCCCGGCGGTCCGGTGGGGGGCACTGCAGACCGCGTTCGCCTCTGCGCCCGCCTCCAGCTCCAGGCGCCCCGGGGCCCTGTGGCCCGCGTGCGCGGTGCGGGCCCCCACTCCACCCCCGCCAGCCCCGAACCCCAAGCGCCGGCTGGCGCCACACGTGGGTGTCCCCGCGCCCCGCCCAGCGTGCGCTCGCGCTCACACCTCCACTTGGGCACGCGAAGGCTCCAGCGGCAGGGTCTTCCGGGGAGGACGGGAGGACGTGGCTCCCGCGGCACTGGCGCTGCGGCGCATCTGGGGATTTAGACATCGCTGGCTCCCACCGGGCGGAAGAGGGGAACCCGGTGAAAGAGCCAGGACTCCGGAAGGATGTCTGTCCGCTGCTTCTCCACTCCACCCTGCCTTATGCGGTCACCTCCTCTCCTTGTAATGCTACAGAGTCCACACCCCACGCCTCACCAAATTCTGACTTTGAACCCAAATGTGGTCCCGAGTGTTTTGGTTGGGACACAGCCAGCGGGCGCTCTGGGTCTCACTAAAAATCCCCACGAGCGGACATCGTTGTCCCTGGGAGGGAACCCTACCTGGGACCAACCAAGGTGACGTCAGGCTTTCTGAAGTTACTCCCACGCAGAGTTAGGAGGCATCAATCCACTGATCTTGACTCTTCCCCCGATCACCTGGGACCCTGGCATTTAAGGTGGGCAATGTAACGAGGTGAGAACAAAGTGAAAATGGCCTGGTAGCCTTTCGAATTTGAAGCCCTACTGAGGCTTTCCTTAGAAAGGGAAGTTTATGAATAGGTCACTCCCATGGAACTCTATTACCAGTAATAACCCCTGAATGCTAATTAATCATAATTACCTTGTTAAAAGTCTGGTAGACCCCTCCAAGTTCTAAGAGGACAAGGGAAAGAAAGTTTCTGAGATTTACAGCTGGGAGGGAAACATACTACTTTCTGCATTAGGTTATACATTAGCATACTTATTCAAGTGAATTTTCCGCTTTCAACGTTTTAAATATCTTTCCAATTCCCAACTAGTCTCTGGAAATTTAAAAAGGGGCGGCAGGAGGATTGGTGATGTGTATGCCACAGATGGAGATGGAAAAGCTGCCCAGAACATGTTGACATTTAAAAAAAAGTTAACATCCCCCCACACTTTAAAACTCTGATATTAGGAACAGAGTATAATGGCAAAAGTTACTCGTAGAACATCTGTTCCTTCCAATGGGAGGATTTCTTTCCTGCCAAGAATTTATGAATTTTATATAGGAGCTTGGTTCTGTTTGGGGAAAGAAGAAGGAAGCTGGCCAAGGCAGCCCCCTCCTCAGCATGGAATGCAAGGATGCTTTGATTCTGACTTTGAGATGGTTTGTGGGGCTGCGGCTGGGGCAAGACTTGCCTTTCAGAAGGACAGGGCTGAGACCGCAAATTCTCAGAAAACTGCCACACTTGACTTAAACTAGTAAGACAGTACAAAGGAAGGTCAAGGCCATAGGACTTGAAGACGAGATTCCCATTCACAGGAGGCCTAATCCTTTTTAGAGGAGAAAGGAGAGTTTATAACTGGGATAACACAGCAATTGGTATCTGTTCATTCCAAGTGTTCCTTTCATTTTCACATTGGCCAGATAGACGGCTCTCCATTCATCTCAAAAACTGAGTCAGTCCCTTAGGCAGCTATCAATTGTCCTTTGCTTTTGCCCAGTTGAGCCTGGTGACTGAAAGGTTTATCTTTCTAAAACCACCAGGGGGGTGCTCAGAAAAGCCTTCTAGGTGAATAGGACACTAAATGGATTAGCAGTTGAAACATTAATGACTTTCTTTTGACTCAAAGCAAGTTTATCTAAGGAGATTTCCAATGGCGTCCACAATTGAAAGAACCTTTCACTATGGGGAGATCAACTTTTTACATTTTGAAGAAGACCATTTTAGCTTCTTGATCGTTAAGTGGAATGAATTGGTTTTTCTTTTTAACTCAGAGGATTTAAATGAAACATTAAATGAATTTAAAAAAAAAAAGCCTAATCCATTTAATTATCTGGAACCTAAATTGTTCTGGGGCACCTGGCTACCTCAGTTGTCAGAGCATGGGACTCCTGATCTCAGGGTCAGGAGTTCAAGCCCCACATTGGGCGTGGAATCTACTTAAAAAGAAAGAAAGAATCTAAATTGTTCCTTTTTGACAGTGAGAGGAAAAAAACAGCAACATTGGGATTTGGTATACTTCCTCAAGTCAACAAATTCTTATTGAGTACCTGCAACATGGCAGGCATTTTACTAGAAATTGTCCTATCCCTCATTCTAAAGGGGAGAGAGAAAATACATGGATATAGTACATATTACATCTCAAGTAATGAGAATTGCCATGAGGAGAGATCGAGCATGTGAATGAGATAAAGAATAACAGGGTCAGGGAAGCTTGCCCCAAGGAACTGATGTTTAAGTGGTCCTTCTGGAGTTTTCTCAATGGGAATATAACCCAAAACGCGTCAACATGAATCCATTTTACCAAGTTGGATCCTACTATGTAGCATTTCCCTGTTTCTTAACTTCAGAACATTCTTCGTGGTGTGTCGAATCATGTATGGCTCAAGAACATGGGACTCAGGATGCCTGGGTGGCTCAGTTGGTTAAGCATCTGCCTTCAGCTCAGGTCACGATCCCCAGGTCTTGGGATGGAGCCCCATGTCCGGCTTCGGCTCAGCAGGGGATCCTGCTTCTCCCTCTGCCTGCAGCTCTCCCTGTTTGTACTTTCTCTCTCTCTCTGACAAATAAATAAACAGAACCTTAAAAAACAAAACAAAACAAAAAATATGGGATTCAGTAGAACCAGGTTTAAATCACAGCCTCACTGCTCAATGGTTTTATGATTCTAGGCTCTCGTTGCCTTAGCTTGCTCAGCCTTAAAATGAGGGGAATAATATTGCCTAGCTCACAGGGTCATTGTGGGAATTCAATGAAACAAATGTATGTAGAATGCTGAATGTAGAGCAGTAAGCCCCAATAAATGTTAGCTCTTATTTATTATTGTTCACCAGATAATTTTAATAGAGCATGGTAGTCCATTCTAAGGACATGCTAGGACTTACTTAACCATTGCCCTACTGTTGGACACTAAGAATTGAATACAAACCAAAGGCAGACAATATGAATGAACAAAAGAGGAAACATAAAATAGCAACGAAACAAAACCCGAATATAGAAAATGTGCCAAATCAACACATTTTCTAGGAGAGACTCATTTCCCTTCTGACATCCCTGATGCTGAATCACACCCACACATTAAAAATGTGTTTGAGGAATGGGGTAACTGGATGATGGACATTAAGGAGGGCATGTGATGTAAGGAGCACTGGGTGTTATAGAAGACTGATGAATCACAGGCCTGTACCTGTGAAACCAATAACACATTATATATTAATTAATTGAATTTCAATATGAACAATGTATTTTAAGAAAAAAATCTGTCCATTTGCCACCTATGTCTAGGTTAGGGGACCCCTGGGCCTTGTCTATTAATTTATGGACAATTTATGGCCTCATGTGCAGACTGAGGATGAAGACCTTGAGAAGTCAGGCCAGAATGAGGTTCTGCAATGACATAACTGTGGGGTATTTAAGCCTCAGCCATCTCCCTCCAGCAAAGGAGCCTCAAGTGACACATGCCTTGGAACTTCTTCTTTCCAGCTGCCCTTGGTTTGCTCCTTGAGTACAAGCTAGCTTCCAGGCTGCTGCCCCAGTGTTGTGAAGCGTCTTCCCTGCCTCTGCGATCTGAACTGGCGCTCTGAGTCATTTGTTCATGCCCTGTAGCACATACTCAGATCTATTTTAGGTTGAGATCCCATTTGGGGGAAAAAGGATTATCTTTAGATATTGGGAGCATCAGGAGAATGTTGGCAGAGTGGTCTGGAGGGTGGCGAAGCGGGAGTGTCTCCCATGGGACGAGAGAGACTGAGAACCTGTGCTCAAGGCTTGGCATGCCAACAGGCCACTCCTCTCGGTTCCCATTGAAGGGGGGTACAGAGTGTGAGCTCTGCTGTATAAAGCACTCTGGAATCAGTGAATGAAATATTTTAGAGGAAAAGCAATGGCTTATTTACTCTTGATGATTTTATAGAAGCTGTGGGGGTGCTGTGATGCAGAAACAGATTGTCCTTTCTTGAGTCATTCTCCAAACCGGATCATAGAGGAATGTGGTGTATTTTTAATAGAATGACAGATAAGATTACTTATTTCTATTAGCAAGAGGGATGGGTTAGGTCAGTCTTGTCCATGTAGCTTCCTGTGCACCAAACATACCCCTTGTTTAGATTAAAAAATAAGCACATTCCAAGGAGGTGAGGAGCAGATAATCCTCCAAATGAAATTAGCTTTACTTTATCTGGGAGGCAGTTGTGATGTGGCAGAAAGAGCCTGGGAATAGGAACCTGGTAGACCTGGGCTCTGATCACAGGGGAGGGTGTGACCTTGGGCAAGTCACTTGACTCCTCTGTGTATCAGTCTTCTCCACTACAAAATGGGTACGATAAATTTTTAAAACATCTTGCAAAATTCTAGGCATATCATCGTTGCCTTATGAATGTGGATAATTCTCATCAACCTCCAGCTCATTCAACCAGCAATTCCAAGTCCAACTGCCAAGTACATTCATCCTGATGCACAAGAAATGTTTTGCTGTGGTCGTTGATGATAAAGGAGCAAGAAACTGAAGAGTTAAAAAGAAAAAAAACAAATAAACCATGCGTCCTAAACCCACAATCTAAGAAATCGTCCCTCCTCACGCAGTTTCTATTCTAGGTTTTATGTTGCCAATCTGGGAATATTGTCAAAGCAAATATTAGTTAAAAGTTGTTTACCAAGGGACAGGTAATTAAATAGTGTGTATGGTGGAGAGTATTGTTATCACAAACCTAAAATAATTTTTCTCTAACCTTTATTTATAAAGGAAGATGTTGCACAGAAATGTTCAAATGTGCCCTGAGGTGGTCAGAAGATTTTTTTCTCTTGTCATTTCCTTTTGTAAACCAGTGTCTGATTGGACCACTGGACTACTTTCTTTTTTGTTTCTTTGTGGGTTGTTTTTTTTTTTTTTTAATTTTATTTATTTGGGGCACCTGGGTGGCTCAGTTGGTTTAGCGACTGCCTTCAGCTCAGGTCATGATCCCGGAGACCGGGGATCAAGTCCCACATCAGGCTCCCTGCTGGGCAGGAAGCCTGCTTCTCCCTCTCTCACTCCCCTCGTTTGTGTTCCCTCTGTGGTTGTGTTTCTCTCTGTCAAATAAATAAAATCTTTTTTTTTTTAAGATTTTATTTTATTTATTTCTCTGTCAAATAAATACAATCTTTTTTTAAAGATTTTATTTTATTTATTTCTCTGTCAAATAAATAAAATCTTTTTTTAAAAGATTTTATTTTATTTATTTCTCTGTCAAATAAATAAAATCTTTTTTTTTCTTAAGATTTTATTTTATGTATTTGACAGAGAGAAACACAACCACAGAGGGAACACAAACAAGGGGAGTGAGAGAGGGAGAAGAAGGCTTCCCGCCGAGCAGGGAGCCCGATGTGGGACTTGATCCCGGGTCTCCGGGATCATGACCTGAGCCGAAGGCAGTCGCTTAGCCAAGTGAGCCACCCAGGCGCCCCTTTTGGTTGTTTTTAAACAGAATGCCCGTGCATTCTGATTAAGGAAATAAATGAAATATGTGTGTACCTATACCTACGAATTATTCAATCCGTATTGCTGGAGCCCAAGCAGGCTCTACCATTCACAGAGAAAATCAATTTATCACACTCCCTTAATCAGTGCAAACATTCGGCTAAGCAGTTTTATCAATTTTTTTTTTAACATACAGTATCGACTGTGTATCAGGACAAGAAAATGAAAATAAAGAACTCTAAGCCTGGAAGAGCTCATGCATTTCCAAATGCAAATTGAGATCCAAACATTAAACAATAGGGATCTTCTAATCCTTTTACAAAGGCACAAATTGCAAATCAGACTCCCATGCCAGAGTGGCTTTGCCTAACAAAGTCTTTAATGCAAAGAATCCCTTAGGCAAAGACTCCTCTGTTTCTAAAGCTTTGGCACCAAAAGAGCCTTAGATGTCAGTTATGCTCCCTAGCTGTGATGTTAGTTGTGCCTAAAACAAAATCAGGTTGTCCCCCTGGTCTAGATAAACAAACTCCAAAGCCACAGAAAGGTGTCTTGGTTTGCAGATTAAGTTCCATTTTGCCTGAATCATTAATTTCAACAGAAGTTCAAAATATTTTGTTGAATAGGGTTGAAACCTTCACGCTAAACCTGAATAACACGTTTTAACATGCTTTAACATGCACCTGATAAACAAGTTGGATGCATCTAGAATAATAAGCAATCAAGAAAATTGTGGGGGGAAACGGCATATGTCGTTGTAGTTAATGTGGTTGGGTCTGTCAAAGAACTATCCCATCACTTTCTAAGAGACATAAACAACTTTGACTGGCTAGGATGCTGATTTTCACTTAAGTTACATTTTATACCCCCTGTGGGGCAATTATATCAGGAGAAAAAAATATCTGCAGACTTGCATATATATATATTCTTATTCATTTTGGTTCCCATGCCCTTTGCACCAGTGGCTGGTCAAGTAGGTCTTTGAGCAGATTATATATATTTGAATGGAATTGCAGGGGAAGAGAAAGAAGCAGAACAAAGCCAGAATTATAAATTAACACTTCAGTGGAATGGCTCCTATGTTCTCCATAGAAGGGAACAGTGGTAAGTATTGTAGTACCCAACTTAGCTGGCTGATAGAACAACACTAATAGAAGTACTAGAGAGAACATGAAATACTCTTTTGGACATGAGTTCACAATGTGACGCTGAGTTTAGAATGTTTCTTATCCCCTCTGGCTATTTTTTCCTTTCTTTTTTCTCATATGGAACACTTCATGAATTTGCATGTCCTCCTCACACAGTGAGCCATGCTAATCTTCCCTGTGTCATTCCAATTCTAGTATATGGGCTGCTAGAGTGAGCACCAGAACTTTCCTTTCAAAACCATCCTTTTTGCATGGTGTTTTTTAAATTCTTTATGCCCTCTAAGCTTCTCAGGATACAGCCATCAGCTGCTGGCCTGTTAATGGAGACTGAGGTCCTTAGTGGTTGGTGTTCTGATCTGAACTTGATGCGACCTTGGGCAAGCCTAGTCCTTTTAGATGGGCCTCCATTCTCTCCTGGAGTTAAATAGCCTTGAAGACACTTTCCAGTTCAGAAAGTCTGTGTAATTTTATTTATTTATTTATTTATTTATCTGTTTATTTCAAAGTCTGAGTTATTTTATAGCTTTAGAGTTTGCAATCTGTTCCCCATTCCTCTGTGAGGCAGAGGAGGCATTTGTCAACTTCCTGCAGTGTTTTCTAGACTCAGTTTACTTAGACATGTTCAGAAGTCAGAAAACTGCTGTCATTCGGGCATCAAGGGGAGTTTCAAGCTTGAAGAGCAGGGGAGTGGTTTTATAGCCACCAATGGAGGACCCTCCCTTATTCTGGTGGACGGGCTCACCCAGGATCCTTCAATGTGAAGTGACTTTTTGGCTTTTATTTATTTATTTACCTTATTTTTTTATTTTTAAAGATTTTCTTTATTCATTTTCTGGAGAGAGAGCAAGGAGGGGGCAGGGAGGGGGAGAAAACAAACAAGAAGGGGGAGTAGCAGGCAGAGGGGGAAGCAGGCTCCCCTGTTTACCAAGAAGCTTGATGTGAGATTTATCTTAGGAGCCTGGGATCAGGAAAGGAAGGCTAGATGCTTAACCAAATGAGCCACCCAGGCATCCCTCTGTTAAGCTTTTAAAGTGTGATTTTAAAAAAACAAGGGGTGTCTGTGTGGCTCATTTGTTAAGCATCTGCGTGGCTCATTTGTTAAGCATCTGCCTTCAGCTCAGCTCATGATCCTGGAGTCCGGGGATTGAGCCCTACATCGGGCTCCCTGCTTGATGGGAAGCCTGCTTCTCCCTCTCTCACTGCCCCTCTCGCTGTGTTTCTCTCTTCAAATCAATGAATAAAATCTTTAAAAACAAAACAAAAAGGGGCTCCTGGGTGGCTCAGTTAGTTGAGCGACTGCCTTTGGCTCAGGTCATGATCCCAGAGACCCGGGATCGGGCTCCCTGCTCAGCGGGAAGCCTGCCTCTCTCTCTCTCACTCCCCTTACTTGTGTTCCCTCTCTCACTGTGTTTCTCTCTGTCAAATAAATGAATAAAATCTTAAAAAAAAAAAAAAAAGAAGAAGCACAATAGACCTCCAAGGATGAAAATAAAACATTGCCTTTTGGGGGGACTTCTTCCAAATTCTGGCTTCCTGAAGGCCATGCCTAGTGGTACCCTGTTTCCTGTTGGTCACCTGACACCCATCTGCCTCCCCCAGACCACAACAAATTCCCTAATGAACAAAATTCTTTCCAGAATCAATGCAGAAATTCACCTGGCAAGAAGGAGTCCTCTGAAAAGAGATGCCAGTATTGGGGGCTAATTATTCAATAACCGATTAATTGTTTTCAATTAAATCCAGTAACTTTGGGTATTCAAGGGCAAATAAAGGAAGTTTCCACTGCCCTCCAGGAACTCATGTCTGTTGGAGGAGCCAGACTCATAAGACCTTGTAATATATGAAGGTAAGAGTCTAATGAAAGTTCTAGATCAACTGAAATGAAAGAGTTTTAATAAAAGCTGGGCTTTGAAGGATATATAGGAGCTTGTCAGGGGACTATGGATTTTTCCAGAAGCAGCAGAGACCCACATAAGCAAACAAAGTCTCAGAGGCTGAAACAGGCATGGTCGTGGGGAGTCAAGAGTAGTTTAGCACGGCTGGTACAATTAGGGAATGATTGGATATTTAAGGCAAAATACTGGACACTAGGTCATGGCCATAGTTGGAAGGCTGACCATGTTAAATCTTTATCCACCAGGACATGGGGATCATGGGAAGTTAAGGAGTATGTGGGGAGAGGGTGGCCAGGCCTGTTTGACTAGGGGAGCCCTATGCTAGGGCTAGTGCTGGGGATCAAAGCAGGAACTTTTTCTTCCACCTCCAACTCCAGGTATGGATTTTGCTCTTGGTGTAGTGACCGGCTTAAGAAACATCTATGGGGGGATGCCTGGGTGGCTCAGTTGGTTAAGCGACTGCCTTCGGCTCAGGTCATGATCCCGAGACCTGGGATCGAGTCCCACATCGGGCTCCCTGCTCGACAGGAAGCCTGCTTCTCCCTCTCTCACTCCCCCTGCTTGTGTTCCCTCTCTCGCTGTTTCTCGCTGTCAAATAAATAAAATCTTTAAAAAAAAAAAAAAAAGAAAGAAACATCTATGGGAAACTCAGGCTTCCCATTCTACCTGGAAATAGTACATTGGTTGGGAAACAGAATGCGGCTTTTTGACTCTTTAGAGGATTTATTGGAAGAACCTGGATATTGGCAAATCCTTCTAAATTGGGGTATATCCATTTTGCATGTAACCTTACCTGCCCAGCAGACTGAAGATGGAAGTATTAGAAGAAAAATGCTCTGAGTATGTCAGCAAGAATGAAAAACAGGGGCGCCTGGGTGGCTCAGTTGGTTAAGCGACTTCTTTCGGCTCAGGTCATAATCCTGAAGACCTGGGAACGAGCCCCACATCGGGCTTCCTGCTCGGCGGGAAGCCTGCTTCTCCCTCTCTCAGTCCCTCTGCTTGTGTTCCCTCTCTCTCTGTGTTTCTCTCTGTCAAATAAATAAATAAAATCTTAAAAAAAAAAAAAAGAATGAAAAACAAAAATTAAGCACTAACTTGTAAAGGGAACCTCAGTTACCCTTCATAAAATGGGGATGGGAGAGGGAACTCCCACCCCCGCCCCTTGTAAGGTTCTACTGAGGTAAAGGAGAGTATACAGGTTTCAGAGTTCTCGCTGGGGTGTGCAGAAGGAAGGGGTTCCTATACACCAGCGAAAAGTGGCCTGATCCGACAGAAGACCTGCTTCCTGAAACAGTCCCTTCCATCTGTCATGTCTAAGGGACTCTGCTTGTGACTGACAGGGATTCACTAGCCTCCCTAGCTTTCAGCGACTGTACCTACAGTTCCTTCAGTATCTCTGTAAAGTTATTTACCTATTTTAGCTGGTTTGTCTCCCCAATTTTAACTTTTAAGGGGGTATGCAGATAGAGCATGTGAGAGTCTCAGTGGTTTGGCCACCATTCAGTAAGCTGTTGATTCGATGCCTGTGAGTACAGAGCCCAATACCATGGGTGCCATGGGTTTTAGAACCCCACTCAACACCCTCCTCCCCGGGCTGGACAGGTTTGACTGCTTGCCCTCATTGACTTTAGATCATTGCCAAGCCTCCAACTGAGGCCCCATCTATCTACCTGGTCTACCTACCTAGATACCTACCTACCTACCTATGTCTCCATAAAGAGCTATTTCCCTTGTCTCTTGTTCTATTTTGAGATCATGTACGATGGACGTGAAAAGAAATATGAAAGGATGACAAATGGTCCTCACACTTTAGGGTAGCATTATCATTATTGTGTAGTACCAGCAAAAAATGCTCTGCTAGGTGCAGTCACATGTCAAAAGGGATCCTGGGAATGTGAAGTTACTTTTTGTTGTTGTGAAGTTGTGTTTGTATTTCCTCCTTTCGCTTTAAGAACGAGTGGAGGACATTCAGGAGGGCAGGTGGCAACACGCAGAGTTTTCTAGGGTGCCAGAGAAGACCGAAGTGATTTGAAAAAGTATTACATCAATGGTATCGTGGAAAACAATTAAAAAGGTGGAGTCCCAGTGTACATGATGCCAGAGAACCAGTCTTATTGACGCTCCTACCTTAGACGCCCACCTCCTGCCCAGCTAAGTTAACTGGCTCCGGGAACCTCCTATACATTAGCCCGAAAGAGTTTCTGTGTTTATGCTAACATGGCAGCAGTTGGCTTCCTCTGTGTTTTGATCACAACCAGGGCATTGAAGCTCTAGGTACTCTCATCAGGATTTAAGAATAGTAGTGTTTCAGGAGATGGTAAGAAATGTACTCAAGATTTTTTTGTTGTTGTTATAAGGTAAAACCTTCTGAAGGGTGTTTGTTTACAACTTTTTTTTAAATTTTTTAAAAAAAGATTTTATTTATTTGACAGAGAGAGAGAGAGATCACAGGTAGGTAGAGAGGCTGGCAGAGAGAGGAGGAAGCAGGCTTCCTGCTCAGGAGGGATGTGGGGCTTGATCCCAGGACCCTGAGATTATGACTTGAGCTGAAGGCAGAGGCTTAACCCACTGAGCCACCCAGGCGCCCCATGTTTCCAACTTTCATTTTAGTTTACCTTAATATGAAAAAAAAAAGGCTTTATTTTCATACAGTCTTCTGATTGTATAGGAGTAGTTCTTTTGCATTTTCACAGGTAGAACATTCTGTGATACATTCCACCACATTCATTAGGTAGAAGAGCTCTTGGTAGTTTTATATGAAATATTGAATGACTCTGCACGTATTTCATAAACAAACTTTGGGAAACATAGATTCAGTTTAGCTTTATCAAAACATGTCACTGAGGGCGCCTGGGTGGCTCAAGTCAGTTAAGCCTCTGTCTTCAGCTTGGGTCATGATCCCAGTGTTCTGGGATCAAGTCCCACATCAGGCTCTCCTCCCTCTTCTGCTCTCCCTGCTTGTGTTCTCTGACAAATAAATAAAATCTTAAAAAAAAAACCCAAAACATGTCACTATACACTAGCCTCTAGAAGGTGCTAAGAAAATATGAAGAAATAGAATACATAAAATAAATAAGTAATATGAAAGAAGAAGGGAATACATAAACTAAAAAGATTGGTGTCTGTGTGTTTGAGAGGAAAAGGGGTGGGGGGCGGAGAAATTAGAACGTGGACTGCCAATCCCCTTAGGCGTGTGTGGTGGTGAATTGAATGGGCTTCATAAGCCAGAACATACACTAGAACAGGTGGCTGCTATATTTAGATACTCCCATGTATCAAAATATAACAGGTACCATCACTGCTTGTTGTAATAGCTTCCCTGTGGACTTGCTTCCATGGCAAGACTGCCTTACCTGGGCTTTCTTACATGTGAAGAGATTTTATGTAAAAAAATTGTTCATCTCCAAATATGAAGTAACATTGCATGTTTTCTAAAAATTGGAACAATCTTTGAACGGAAAAAAATTATTCCCTCAACCACTCTACTTGAGATGGTGACGGTTCTTCTTTAACAAACTGAAACAGCATTTATTACAGGGAGTTAAGCAGGTTTTCAGGTAGAGTATTTTTCTGGAAAGGGAATTTTGCTGGACAATAAGAGATAGACTGAAAAACTCTGTTGAAGTGTTGGAAACACTATTGTTCATCTTTTGTGTGTGTGTGTGTATGCACAAGTTAAAATCTAGGACATATAAAATTAAATGTCCTAAGAAAATGTAATAAGCAGGCATCTCAATTGTTAGGTACTCTTTATTATACAGTATAAACGGCTCTGTGATGTGGTAATGACAGGACACCCCGGCACGCAAAGCAGATAGGTACGAGAGTAAATAGTTGTGTTTTGTTTTTGTTTTTTTGTACATGTTGAAGAGTTTTGTCCTGTGCCATTTTCAGAAAATTTTCCTTATTCATCGTGGATGCTAAGCTTGCTTTTTCAGGCTAGAAAAAGTTAATGCAAGTGATATTTCCCAATGACATCAGAAAAATTTTAAATAGTATGTTCTGGTATTTGGGGATATTTCTCCTATTTGAGGTAATAGGCACTTGGCAAACATGAAGATGGTATCTGCCATTCAGCAAACACTTTTCATACACAACCATTTCTGTGTAAGAGAATGGTGCATTACAAGAGCAACCACCACAATGTAAGAAAAAGGCGTTCCAGTGTAGGTTTCTTGTTTAAATGGCTTTGATTGCTCTTTTAAAAATCAAGTCTAAATATTTGCACCTACATTCTTAAGTTCTCCCACATTAAATAGAAGCTGTAGAAACGGTAGAAAGTACAGGAAACTGTAGAAAATCTAAAAAAAAACCTAAAGCCGGTATTAGTATTTTGCTATTTCCTTCGTCCTTCCTCTTCAAAGCTCCTGGTGCATCCCTCTCTCCTTCAATGCACACACTCTAACTTATACAATTGGAATCGTATTGTTTATACTTCTAGATCCTGCTTTTTCCACTTAACATAGCATGAGCATTTTTCCATGTCATTAAATATGCTTTGAATATGTTCTTGGCCACATAAAATTCCATCCTATCGATGCACCTGTTTTCTTTTAAGCTAGGACACATGCCATGTTTTTCCAGTCATACTGGACTCTTGAAAGCCAAGGAAAATATTTTGTGTTGATCCACCATGAGGCTTTTATGAATTTGTTTTCTATTTATAAGATGCAACCACACTTCTGGGCACAATGTATAATGGATAGGTAGTAAGCAGCCTAAAGAAGATGTCCGCTTGTTTGCTTAACAATGTTGGTCACCCGCATCACCATTACAAATTTATCAAGCGCCAGCAAGGGTCACAAATGCTTTTTCCATTCTGTAACCTCTGCAAACAAAATTCAAACTCTGGTGTACTCACCTCAAAAAAGATGTGTGCAGTTATTAAAACTGAGTAACTTCAGAAATATGCAACTGGCTTACAAAAACACGACTTAAATATGTACTTAAATTTACTTTACAGCTCTGTTTTGTGACTTTCTAATTAACACATTTCAGTCTGCTGAGTTTGCAGAGGACAGATGAAGTTCTAAAACATTCTGTGAGAAAATTTGGTTTTAACTTGAGGACTGTAACTAGCTCGTGTCTGTAACACACATGAAGCATAAATGAATCTTTTAATCCTCAGGAGGGCACTGTGGAACTATGTTCTTAGGGTTCTCTGCGCTGGAAGTTTCTTTTGTTCCTCAAATTGTTCTGAGTGCAAGGCCGGGCCCCTAAAAGATTTTTATATTTTCATTTAATTTTAAAGAGAAACTGTAAAGATCTTTTAAAATATGAAACTGGAATGTATTTTATGAACCTATTAATAATTGAGCAGATTGGAGAATGAGCAGGTTTCTACCTGGAAATTCATATTCAGGGAAGGAAATGGCTTTCATGCATTCGGAAAGAGCAACCTGAACCAGAGTCACATTTACTTCCACGATCTCCAATATTCAGCTTTTAGCCCCACAACTTCTATAGTACTCATTGTAAAACTAGCCTTAGAAACGTCCTCGTTTATTTCGAGATGAAGTTTTGCTTTTCACATGCATTCCTGTGTTTAAACTGAAATTTCTATGACATGCTTTTCCAGGGGAGAAACAACAAAAACAATGTTCAGATAAAATATTATAGGTTTATTTAAAACTTAATTCTCACCTTGAGTATGCAAAATACAAACTCCACAAAATGTTCATTTTACTTTGTAGTTTACAAATATACAAAATAGAAGTTTGCTTAAATTTATATTACATATTTATTAAGGCAAGGAACTATATAGAAAAAAACATTTGTTCTGCTTAAGGCATACTTGGGAATAAACCATTGTACAAATTATTGCACATCTGAAACCACAGTGCATAACAGACTGTCTGCATAAAAATGTTAAAGAAGTAAACCAGGCATATTTACCTGACTTAGGTCATAAATGTAGATCGGAAGACAAAAATAGATTTTCCTTGTCAAAGTATGCAGCAGTTTGAGAACTTTGGCTTCCTCATTTGGTACCTTTAGAACCAAGACTCACCAAGCACCATCGTTTAGGTTATTAAAAAACACATTTTCTGTACCTGAATTTCTTCCTCCTCTTCTACTATCCTAATAATGGCTTTTAGAAGGCAAAGAGAATACAAGGTGATCTTTATGCTTATATTGCATTGAAACACAATTCAAGGGAATTCTGGTCTTCCCTCCCCCCAACTCATGGATCTAATTTATACCCTGATATCCACACCTTCCAGTCACCTCCTTGGTGTTTC
>PITA01009013.1:50548-70842 GCA_004023965.1 Spilogale gracilis
AAAAAAAAGAAAAAAAGTAAAAAGAAAAAAAAATACTGAATTCTCTTCTGGCAGTGTGGGTCATATCCACTGTTTGGGGATTTAAAAGTGCCTCTTCATGTGTAGGGCGAGGTGGTCCGACCTGGAGAAGGCCCGGTCACACTTCTGGCACTGGAAGGGGCGGTGCCCGGTGTGTTTGCGGTAGTGCCTGGTCAGTTCATCTGAACGGGCAAATTTCCACCCACAGCCGTCCCAGTCACAGTGGTAGGGTTTCTCACCTGGGAGAGGAAAAGAAACCTGATGAAGCCCATTGCTACCTAACGAAGAACTGTCCAAACTAGAGGCCAACTGCAAGCCAACCCCCCCCAAACCCACGCACCCCACTCTGAAAGAAGCCAGGAAGTTTTTAGACAGCTTCAGGTCATAAATCGGAATATTAAGCTTAAATATTTTTTGCTTTTTGGGGGGGGGCAGACCTACACTTCTATCTATACTGAAAACATTTTCTTTCTTTTGAGCCAAAGTATCACTGTGGTGGAAATGAGATTGGGGAACTGTCTGCTAGTTTCTCTCTCCAACCCAAACTGAACAATCACATCTGATATCCCACTACATATCCCCATACATTCGATCAACTAGGTTGAAGAAGCCATTAAGCAGCTACTTGGCTACTTTTTCCACATCAGCATTTCTACTATTTCACTCAATCCTACCCCTAAATGACCTTATGTACCTATACTTACGTGACATGGAAAATTCTCTGCAAATGACCACCTTAAACCACAATCTTGGTAATCACAACCATTCAATTCTTGAAATCAAAATAAAACCTACTTACCAGGACTAGAACCAAAAATAAAAAAGGAGTGTGAATCTGCGAATAACCAGTGAAAATTGTCTAAAACTTAAGAACTGGTAACAAGACCTAACATACTTTTGAACTGCAACGTGTAATTTCTTTAAGATTTTATTTTTACGTAATCTCTACACCCAACTTGGGGCTGGAACCCAGAACCTCGAGATCTAGAGTTACGCCAGCTAGGTACCCCCCGAAAGTTAATTTCTTGATTACAAGGACAATGCTTTGCTCAAAAGAAGAGAGGCCCACAAGCAGCCCGGAATCTCCTTGCCTTTCAAAAGCCTAACAGAACCGCATATTCGAGCACTGATACCAAAAGGCTCTTGGGCAAAAAAGGCGCCCATTTGGTTTGCTATCTCTCCTGTGATCCAAGCGATGGAGGAGATACACTGCACCCCACATCCCAAGAGAGGCCCTGAGAAGTGTCCAGTTAGCCACTGGGGCTTCAGACCACCCCGCCTTGGCAGCTTGTTTTCCTACCTGTGTGGGTTCGCAGGTGTGCCTTGAGATGAGAACTCTTCGTGTAGGTTTTGCCGCAGCCTGCATAATCACAAGTGTGAGTGGCTGTCCTTTTCCGGGGCCATGACCTTCTCCCCCTCTTTGGTTTGGGCTCCTCTGGCATGCAGGAACCAGGAGGCATGAGCTCTAGGGGTGAAGAAGGTGGGGTCAGCATCGTCCCCTGCGCCCAGGAAGGCCGGCACACACAGGGCTCCCCAGCCCGAGCTATGAATCCCCAGGACTGACCTTGGTAATGGAGCGGTGGGACCTGTGGCTGCATCTGGTCCGGCAAAAAGGGTGGGTAGTTGGGCCCCGGGTGGGGATGAAAGCCAGGGGGGAGCGATAGGGCCGGATGACAGTCCCTGCTGCTCAGCAGTTCCTCCGCGCCCAGGTTCGGGGTAGTCCTGCTGGGGAGCTGCCGCCCCAGGGAGAAGTCGTGCGCTGACGGTCTGTGACCATTGCTGAGAGGGGGTCCGGTGCCCAAGTGGGCATCTAGGGGCCGACCTACGGTGCACGACGAGACTGCCTCCTGCTTGATCTTGGGACACATGCGCGGAGGCCCTCCGCTGTAGGGCGCCACTACGACCGGGTGGCTGCCATCCGGGCTGCCTTTGCTAACACTGATGACCGACGGGCTGCCGTAGTCGCTGCCGGGGGCACTCAGCGACGCCTTCAACACAAACTTGCCCATCAGCCCGCCACCTGGCGGCTGCGGCTGCTGCGGCGGAATGTACACTGGGTCCAATTCGGGCCGAAGGAGCTCAGCCACGAAGCCGCCCGAGGGGCTCACGTCGTTGATGTCCGCCAGGTTGAAGGGAGCTGTGGGCGGGGGCACAGACTCCCGGCCGTAGAGGAGACCGCCGCCGCCGCCGCCAGTGCTGCCCGGGGCCACACCCGGATCCCCTCCGGGCCGGATAGGATAGCTGAAGCTGCAGGTGGAGGGCGCGCTGGTAGGACCGCTGCTCGATGGAGAGGACGAGGATGAGGCTGATGCCGACGAAGACACGGTGGCGGCCACTGACTCCGGATGGGACAGCGAGTTGGAGAGGATAAAGTCCAGGTCCAGGAGATCGTTGAACTCCTCCGTCTCCCTCCGGGGTAGGAGAACAGGGTTGGTGGCGCCACAAGCTGCGCCGACTCCGCCACTTTCCAGGTCGGTAGCCACGGTCGCCGCCGCCAGGTCGTAGGGGCGACCGGGAAGCACCGGGGGAAGTCGCTTCATGTGGGAGAGTTCCTCCCGCCAGCGCTGCGGAAACAGGACAGGAGAGAGACCGTCGGTGCTGGTCCCCTGCTGCCACACTACATACCGGCCGGCCCGCCGGGCTTATACCGTCCAGGCATCAGGACTAGGCAGACAAGAAGCGTCGGAGACCGAGTGCCAGCGCTGCACTCTCGGCCCACCCCCGGGCCAGAGAGGCGGTATGTCGGTTTGGAGAATATTATATTGTGTCTGCCCGACTGCGTGTGAGCAAGCGCCGAGGCTCGGTAGCCAGGATCCTTACCCAGCCAGGTTCCGGGGACGCTCCAGCCACCCCTGGAATTGGGACACCGAGGATCTCCCTATGCGCCCTAGCCACGGGTACGCCTACGCGCCAAGCTCACTCAGGCCAGCCAGTGTACAGGGACCTGTCCACCTTCTGCCCGGTGGCCCCCGAGCCAGCCCCGCCGCCTGCGAGCTAGGAGACGTGTGCGGACCGGGTGTGCGCCCCCGGCGGCTCCGCGGTGTCCGGACCACACGCAGGTACAACCGAGCCAAGGGCGCGGAAGCCATCCTAGGAAGACTATGGAGCCCGTGCGGTGGCCACTCCTTCCCCTCGCCCGGTAGTTCTCGATCACCCCTGGCTCCGCCCGTCCCCACCCCACCCTCAGAAGACCACTAGACGTTCCCGACCTTTTCGGGCAATACTCACGTTATTGGGGGCACCTGCTGGACGCAGTGTCTTCTCCCTTCCTGCCGGGCCGGACGCGAACGTGGAGAAGGACGGGAGCAGTGCGTCGCTGACAGCCATGTCAGACTCGCCAGGTGGCTGCCTGCGGGCCGGGCGGGGCACAGAGGCAGGAGTCAGGGGGCCACTCTCGACCGTCACTCGGACGCGTCCCGCCGGTCCCGGCCTCATCCCCTCCCTACGCCCCGCGCTACACCTACCTCATTAATGTGGGGGCCCAGAAGGTCCTCGGAGTCCGAAGCAGTAGGGGTACCCAAACCCCAAAGTCAACGAGGAGGGGGGGGAAAAAGACTTAGAAACTAAGCCAAAACCAAAACCCCCAAATTGCCCGAGATCCTCCTTTGGGTTAAATATAAACGGGAGATGCCTTTTAAAAAAAAGAAAAAGTTCCTTTGTATACAAAAGTTCTTAAGAAAGTTGTAAACTCGTAAAAACAGACAATCAGCAAGGCGAGTAAGTAGGTCCGGTGGCCAAGCTGCGCTCTCTTCGAATCAGCAGCGTCCTCCACCACTGTCGCGGTCGCCGCGGCTGTCGCCGTAGGCGCTGGGGCTGTGGCCGGGTTGGCGGGCGGGCGGTGCCGCCAGGTGAGACTGGCCGCGATGGCGCGGATATGCGGACTGGGCGGCGGCGCGGGGCGCGGAGTCCGGGGGGCTGCGCGGGGCGCGCGCGGCCATGGGCGCTGGCCGCGGGCGGGTGGGTGGGTGGGGGGCCGGAGGGGCGGGGAGGGGCACTTGGCGGCTCCCGGTGCCGCCGCCGCCCGCCACCGCCTCTGCTCCCCGCGCGCCCGCAGCCGCGCTCGCTCACTCGGGCCGGGGAACTGCCGGCGGCCGCCGCGCGCTCCTTACTTAACTTCTCGGCTCCCGCCCTACCCCGCCTCCTACCCGCTGTACGCCGCGGCCCGCCGCCAGGCCCCGCCCCCTCCCTTTCTTCTCCCCTCCCTCCTACGGCCCCCCGCTCGTTGCCATGGCAGCTAAATAAACAAACTCGGCGCACGTGGGGGCGGGGAGGGAGGGGCGCCGAGGAGGGAGGGAGGGGCACCGGGGGGGGGAAGGAGGGGCGCGGGCGGGGCCGGGCCGAGCCGTGACGCCAGCCCGGCAGCTGGCGGGCAGGAGCCGTGCTGACGCCGGCGGTGGCGACAGCAGCGGTGGCGGCGGCGGTGGCGACGGCTCGGGCGCGGGGCGCAAGTCCGATCGCCCTAAGACCGGGCCGTCTGCGTCGCAGTAGTCCGCTCTGTGGGTTCCAAGCCCGTGGCGGAGGCCTCTGGTAGGGGTTGAGGGGTCGGTTCCGCTACCCCACCCCGCTCCCGTCCGCGCTTTCCGCGCAATCTGCGCGCTGGAGAGAAGCGCGATTATCCGCGTGACTCATCCAGCTTTCCGTCCCTCCCCGGAGCACGCAGCAGTCCCGCGCTGGTCTCGGAGCGCCAGTGCGAGCTTTTGGCCTGGCCTCGCGGGGTTTTTCGTGGGTTCTCCGGCCGGGTGGGATAGGGGTGGGAGAAAAGGAGAGGTGGGTGCCCAGCACTGTGAAAGGACAGCAAGCCAGAAAAGGCCTGAAAGGTTGGGAATAGGTTGGGGCGGGAAGCAGAGTTATGTTTTTGATATTTCGGGGAACCAGGAAGAGGGTGAAAGGGCTCAAGACTGACTTTATGGGGTGGAGGAGGTATAGGGGTCGTGAGGCGCAGACACCTTTCAATCGGAGAATCTCAAACACCTTGCAAGCCACGTACCTTCTTTTCCACTTTATGGATGGGCAAACTGAGTCATAAAGAGGTGAAACGGCAAGATAAAGGTCAGACGGGGAGCTCGCTCCCTTGGCTCAGAGCCCGATCGGTCAAGCCCACCGAAGGGCACTTAGCTGGAAGGTGGCCACGTGCCAGGAAGTGGAGCGGTGCGGTGGGACCCCGGTTCCCGAAAACGGCACGAGCTCGCGGCAGCCGTCCCTGCCCACCGGGAAGGGAAGAGGAAACGGCGATCGTTATTTCAGTCTTATAACTTTGCTTCCCCACCCCCACACTCCCCTAAGTTTGTGATCAGTAATTTTCCAGCCGGGAAATGTTTTCGCCCTCATCTCTGCAAACAGTGACTTTTTTTTTTCTTTCTTTCCCAAACGTGAGTGTGGTGTTCGGTATCGCCTGCTGAACGTAGGCTTGCGAGGTGTTTGGTTTGGATTGAGGCGCGCAGAGCGCGACTCCACCCGCTCTCTTCACGGAGCTTCCTCGCCAGTAAATGCTGTGGATCCCAGGAAAGACAAGGGGAGGAGGAAAGGGGTCGAAGCCCCAACACTGGGCGGAGTGCCCCCTCACTCTCATTGAGCTCTCCAGTTGCCTCCTATTTGAGTTCCGAGATGCAGGTACCTACTAGGTTTCCTCAGAGTATTTGTTATCCCTGAGTTTTCCACTTCCTGCCGACCACAGAAGCATTCTTGGAATGCATCTCATCCCGAATGAATCCACTCGGCCCTCTCTGCCAACGACAGGAATCCTTCTAGGTCCAGAGACTTGGATACATTTGAAGATGACTTCCATTCTTTGGCCAAGGCCTGCTGCAGGGGATTGGGGGGCGGGGACGCTTTGGCAAGGCAAACCCGACCCTCCCTAGGGCTCGAGGGTTCAACCTCACTCCATAGCAGCAGGCCAGTTATTTTAACTCTGAAAATATTGCCCTTTCAAAGGGAGAAAGCAAGAAAGGAAAACACCTGCTACCCCTCCCCCCACTCCTTTCACTGTGATGGCAAAAATTTCTTGGGTTCCTAGAACTTGAGGATTTCATGAAAAATGTTATACGCTTTTCCATCAAGGCCTAGGTTCCTAAACCCCAGTGAACTTTGATAAGTCCTTGATTGGTAGCCATTTCCCTAGGCATGTAAACACATAAATCAGGGCTTGGGAGTTTCTAACTTAAGTAACCAGTGCATGAGGGGTTTGGGGTTTGTGTGTGTGTTTCTTTTTTTTAAGATTTTTTTTAAATTTATTTATTTGACAGAGAGAAACATAGCCAGAGAAGGAACACAAGCAGGGGGAGTGAGAGAGGGAAAAGCAGGCTTCCCGACGAGCAGGGAGCCTGATGTGGGATTCGATCCCAGGTCTCCGGGATCATGACCTGGGCCGAAGGCAGTCGCTTAACCAACTGAGCCACCCAGGCGCCCCTGTGTGTGTGTTTCTACTTTGCTCTTCATCTAAAACAGGACCCTTACCCTTCAACAAAAGTAACCACCACAATGAAAAAACAATATTACACAGATGAATTGGAAAGACTCTATTCTCATCGTATAATCAAGACAAGATTCTGAAATTCAATTAAAAAGATGAACTTGTAGTTTCCAAACAGCCTTCAGGAGGACTAAAGCCAAATGTCTCTTTGTGGCAGGCAACTATCTGGTTATTACTCTGATTGCATCATAAAGTGAAATCTCTATATTTGCCCTGGATTTCTAAAAGTGGTAAGGAACTTCAAGTTCACAAATCATCTCCTTTCAAGGCAGGTGCCTGGTGTGACAACAGGGTTATGACCCTCCCTCTTTCCAGAACAGGTAGGTCCAGAAGAGTTAAATCCCTGCCCTGTATAATTTATAAACATGAGGCTGAGTAAACCTTTGATGACTAAATTGCACTCTAAAATAATAATAATAGAAGACACCCTTTAAAGAAGAATTACATACTTACTGGTGACTATTTCAGCAAACTGATATTACAAGTTTTGTGGTATGGATGTTAATTATTAATGTCCATGGAGTTATAAAATAGGTTTTTTTTTTTCCAAGCACGAACTGCATTAGTTGGCAGAAGATGTAATGGAAGCTGTCAGTGTTAGGGGATTGGCATGGAGACTTGGAGGGCTGTGATAGGTTGAAGAGGCTCAACATGCTTCAAATGAAGGACTCTGTGCCCAGGACTGAGCACCAGATCTGCGCAAATAGAGCTCCCCAGGGAGCCTGACTGCACCCTGGCTGAGGGTATCTGAAGAACTGCCACAGGACTCAGGAATAGCCGCTTTTGTTGTTGTTGTTTTGTTTTTTTGGAAGGTGGGCATTAGCACCAAATTGCCCGGGTTTGTGTTCTGGCTGTGCTGCTTTTAGCTGTTCAGGTTATTTGACCTCTCCTGTTTCTTCTATAAAATGGGGATAGTTCCAGTACCTACTTAAAGTAATGAGGATTTTAAGTGGAACTATCCACGTTAAGTATTTAATGTAGGCCCTGGTGCTCAGTGCATGATAGGTTCTCCTGTCACCAATATTCTCCAGGGCACCATAGGCTTCATAAGGGCAGGACAGGAACTATTGTTGATGGCCATATCCCTACGTCCTAGTACAGTGCCTGCCTGGTACACAGTCATGCTCTGTGTTTCTTGAATGAATGAATAATGTACTGCAGCAGGAAGTTGGCCTTTCCTTTCAGCTCTCCCTTGGAGGCTCATGAACTACTTTTTGTCAAGAGCTTCAGTCCACCCAGGGTCTTATCCTAATTTTCCCCTCATTGTTTGATCACCCTTTCCCAGCTTCCCAAACTCAAAACCTGGATTCTCAACTCCTCCCTCATTTTCTTTGGCCTGGGCATTCAGGCATCCCCAGAGCTCAACGATTTCCATTTCCATTTCTAAATGGCTCAACTACCTTTGACAACATTGGGCCACCTTGGTTCAAACTCTCCTCATTTATGGCTTTTAATTGTTACTGTGGCTTCCCCAAACTGTTGTCCCCCTCCTCCTTTTTCTCCACTGCCTCCCTCATAGTCCCACTGGAATTTCCCTGCTAGATCTAATCCATTTTAATCACAAATCCCTTCTTAGCCTCATGTACCACACTCTTCGTACTAGGGCCCTCGACAAACTATGCAGACTCATCTCTGGAGACTGACCCCACCCTCCCTAAACTTTAACTGGATGTTCTCTCAACTCTGAATACATGAAGTGTTTTTCTCCATTGGCTCGTTTTCTTTCTGAAATGCTGCTTCTCCCCTGGGGGCCCTCATTGTCCTCAAACTGCAGAGCCCCTGTTAATTGTCCCTTGGTCCATCAGTCCCCATCTAGTTTAGTACTCTTCCTTCTGAGCTCCAATAAAGCTGGGTGGTGACTCTGCTCTACCATTTACCCAGTGGACTCCCGTAATCTGGTGACTTGTTCGTGGCTCCTATTTCACGGTGGCATCTTCAGGACAAATGCCCAGTGAGTGTGCATTTTAGAATGAAAGGAGCAAAGCTGCCTTGGTATGAAGTGATTCATCTGGAAACCCTGCTCTTTCCTATCTTGTCAGTAACTTTTCTCTCCAGTTCAGGGTTCACTGGCTTGGTTTGCTGTTTTCCAATCCCCCTCTTCTCTCTACCGGCTTCTTTTCTTCCTTTGAAAAGTGCTATAAAGGAGACAGAAAATAAAGTGCTTCATAACTCTGCCTTCACAAAACAGACAAGCAGGGAGAGAACAGCCCTGGCCAAGGCATTGTAATAAAACAAACTAGAAAACACAAACAAAAATAACCAAAAGCCAAACCAAAACCAAATGGAGAAAGAGTCAACTCTTTTCTGTAGCCAAGTCCATTGCCTTTAAAAACCCAAACATTGGGTCCTGAAGTTTTTAGAGCAGAAAATGAGTCACAGACATTTGAAAATCAATTCTCAGAAATTTAAAATCTTTCTCATGAACCTTTACGTTTGATAACTTAACTTACATTTTTAGCCCCCAAATTTTAAGCTCTACCCTCTTTAAGCTATTCAGAAAGGAATTCCAAACTTAATGGGATTATCTTAGAACTGTTTGAACTGGCAGCAGTGGGCTAAATTCGGGTTTTCAGTGTCCTCATCTTGTTCTGAGATGTTAAGAAGATACAAAAACAAACAAACCTCTTTTTAGGTTGTTTCTGTTTAGTACAGAATAATATCTTTTAAGAGTAAGATACATAGTGGTAATATTTCTCTTAACAAAAAATTAGGTGGGACGCCTGGCTGACTCAGTCAATTAAACGTCTGCCCTCTCTCAGGTCATGATCCCAGGGTCCTGGGATTAAGTCCTACATTGGGCTTCCTGCTGAGCCGGGGGTCTGCTTCTCCCTCGGCCTCCTGCTCTCCCTGCTTGGGTTCTCTCTCTGTGTCTGACAAATAAATAAATAAAATCTTAAAAAAACAAACCAAAACAAAAAAACAAAAAATTAGAGTCTAACATTTACATTCTTCATCAAGCATGATATTTTTAAAAGATTTTATTTATTTATTTGACAGAGAGAGAGAGATCACAAATGGCAGAGAGGAAGGCAGAGAAAAAGGGGGAAGCAGGCTCTTTGCTCAGCAGAGATGTGGGGCTCAATCCCAGGACCCTGAGATCATGACCTGAGCAGAAGGCAGTGGCTTAACCCTCTGAGCCACCCAGGTGCCCCTCAAGCATGATTGTCTTTAAGGCCACCAGAATAATCTTCTGATATTACATACATCTTGAAAATACAAATATCACCTAAAAGTAAAAGAACTAGAAAACAAGGCAAATCAGCAGGAAAAACCTATTGCTGGAATTTTCTCCTTGACTTGGTTCACCAAATTTCTCTGGCTTGTTAAACTCTTTCCTGGAGAGAATTAGCATTGAGAGAACCAAGACATATTCTCAGGTTCTATTCATTTAAAAGCCTCAGTGCCTCACATTCTTAGTGTAGGAGAGTGTTATTTCTCTGCAAAATACAGTTCCCCAGTTTAAATCAGAATGGAGATAGAAATTTTGCATTATGGAAAGTGTAGAGATTTTGAGGGTTCAAAAATGAATGCTTCACACCCTGAGAAATGCAAACAAGAAACAAACAATTCTGTGTTTAATTTTCTTCTCAGTTTGTGGGCCGGACAAGAGGATAGGTTATTTTTGCCAATTTGACATTATGTACTTTTAGCCAAGGAAATGATTTAAAAAATAATAATAACAATGCATTTGATTACCCTGCGGTTGACTCTTTTTCACAAACATTGTGTTTGTTAATCAATTTTAATGTACCAGCTGGCTGATGGGGATAGTGCTAGGAGGATGGCCAGTGCCAGTGTTTAAAAAAAAAAAAAAAAAAGGCCAAAATTCATTTCTTGCAGCACTAAATATTTCATTGTGCTTGATGCATTTTTCCGAGTGGATAGCTCAAATCTAGACTCATGCTCTTCTATCGGGATGACCAGAAGTTTTTTGAAAGAGGAAACTGTGGTACAGTTACCTAACCTGAGAGGAATTCCCAGCATTTTAATAGAGATTCAAGAAGGTAATCTATTCAGACTGCATTCAGTCTATGTTGTCAGTTAACTGATGAATTTTTCTGGTTGCTACATTTACCCAACAAAGCTCTCAGAGCCAAGTGTTTATGGGAAACACTGAACTGTTGAATTTCAATGTTCTCTGTTTCATTCAGCAAACTCAGTTTTCCATTCAAATGGCAACTCATTGGGCTTCTTAAAGGACTGGCCACTATCTGGGCTATCTGGATGCAGATTAGTGTCCCTGTCTGAGCTGAATTCTCTGTGCCATCTTGCTTTATAGCAAGTGTAGTGGGGTGTCTTGGCAGAATTCACGGGCTTATGGGAGAGGAAGGAAGGGCTTGTACTGAAATTAGTGAGCGCAGCTACCTGGGGGAGATGGTTGGGGCTGCCACCCAAGAATATGAATCAGGCCTCTTACCCCCCCTCTTACTAGCTGCACAACCTTGGGCAAGTGATGTCACCTAGCTACACTCTACCTTCCTGGTCTGTGTCACGCAGCTGTGAATATACCTGTCTCACAAAGCTGAGGATTTGGTTATGAAAGCTACCATGAATGTTTGTTTCTCCCCTCTGGCCATGAAACCTGACACAGTTCTTCCAGTTTGATAAACTTGAAATGGGTTCCGCAATACCCACCACCAACAATGATGCAGTCTCTTGATTTGAAAACTAATACACTGGGTTGCCCCGCTGGCTTAGCAGTGGAGCACGGAACTCCTGACCTCGGGGTCCTGAGTTCAAGCCCCACCTTGGGCATAGAGATTACTTCAAAAGGAAGATTGAAATGCTTTTTCACAGTATCTTATTCCCCCCCCCCCCAAATCCCAACATCACTGCAGATGGAATAACTAAGGAGCATCACAAAGACATGGTCATTAAGTTGTGCCACGTATCAGCATGGGTTCATGTCATGACTTACAGAGGGCTTCTTTGCATCAAACCTAGAAAAATGGGGACAGTTGACCCTTCCTAGGCCAGGCAAGAGCTTGATTGGGCAGAGAGGAGTTTCAAGGTCAAGTTCATAATTGAAGAATTACGTACTGGCTGATAATGTTGGCAAAATTCTACCCTTGTCTTTCTTTGAAGAGTACTAAAAGGCTCTTCTGTGCTTTCCTCAGGATTCGGAGAGAGTAGCAACTTTCACATTAGTAATTAACATCACAACTGTGAGACACTAGCCAGTACTGTGCTGAGGCCTGTTTATACTAATCGCTGTCTGTCCCCTTCCATCACCCCCGTGAAGCTGGTGATGTCGCTGGAGCTCTAGTAGGTAGGCTTCACAGGGGGAGGACCTAGCCTGACTTACTCTAATTTCAGAACATAGTACAGTTATAAAACACATCACAGGGCGCCTGGGTGGCTCAGTGGATTAAAGCCTCTGCCTTCAGGTCAAGTCATGATCCCAGGGTCCTGGGATTGAGGCCCATGTGGGGCTCTCTGCTCAACAGGGAGCCTACTTCCTCCTCTCTCTCTGCCTGCCTCTCTGCCTACTTGTGATCCCTCTCTCTGTCAAATAATAAATAAATAAATAAATAATCTTTTAAAAATGTAATTAATTAATAAAACGCATCATAGGTGCTCCGTACATATTTGTTTAATAAGTGAACCCCATTTTGCAATTTTAGACTGTGCAGCATAGAGTGGTTAAGTGACTAGTCCAAGGATATGCAGCTAAGTAACTGAGACAGTCAGTGTTCTTAGAGCCCACGTGGGGAAGGAGGCCTGTGGCATTAGGACTCTGTACGTAGCCTGCCCCTTCATCATCCTTGTTTGTTCCTGTCCTCAGCTGTGTGGGGCTTCCCTGAATCCACAGTTCTTAGATCAGGTTCTCCGGGAGAGTAAACCTCTAATCTTCTGCCCAACTTGGGGGAAAAGCAGTTACCCAGCTGCATGGAGTTAGGGAAGAGGAATCTTAAGGCCTGTTTGGGATGGATGGGTGGGGGGATAGGTGTGCCAACTGCTGCTTATAGAGGCTTTCAATCAAGAATTCTTTCTTTTCCCCGAAGCACTAATTGTGTTCTCATTCCTATATGCACTTTACTTTCTGAGTAATTTGGTATCTCCCCTTCCTGAGCCTTCCAAGGATCCTGTACCTTGAAATCAGTCTGCTTTATTTTCTACTTTCTGTGAGCTATATTTGTGGTCATTTGCCCATTTGCTTCCCAGTTCCCACCCTCTGTCCTGGCTGATTTTACCTTTTCAATTATTTTACTCTATCTTAAATGGAGTTTCAGAGGGAGCATCAGAAAACGCATTTAGTACACCATACTTAAAACTCTCTTACTCCTTTTATTACTTTACTTTAAAAAAAAAAAAAAAGATTTTATTTATTTGACAGAGAGAAACACAGCGAGAGAGGGAACACAAGCAGGGGGAGTGAGAGAGGGAGAAGCAGGCTTCCTGCCGAGCAGGAAGCCCGATGTGGGGCTCGATCCTGGGTCTCCGGGATCATGACCTGAGCTGAAGGCAGTCGCTTAACCAACTGAGCCACCCAGGCGCCCCTTATTATTTTACTTTTTAAAGTTATATTTTTTTCTGATTTCAAAAATTAATGCCTGCTATTTTAAAAAAAATCAATAAATGTGTGTTTCAAGTAAAAAAAAACAACCCATATCCTACCAATCTGTATATGACTGTGATTATCAGTTTGGCATATACATTTTCAGAATTTTTATGCCTATATAAAAATACTAAAATTTATTTTTCCAACGTGGGTTATCATTTACGCACAACTTTATAAATTTTCTTTGATTTTCACTTGGCAATATACCATAGATATCTATTCATGTTAATATATAAATATACCATATATTTTTAAACACATCATAGTTTTCCTAATATTGGTATTAATCCCTTTTGGTGGACATTTAGATTGTTTCTACTTTTTCACTGTTGCAAAATTCCTATGTGCACCCATAGACATACTTGCTTACTTCCTTAGGTTCAATTTATAGAAATTGTTTCATTAGGTTAACATCATCAGATATTATCAGGTTGTTCCTCAAAAAAAATGCCCGTTCCCATCAGCGGTAAATATTCCCATGTGCAAAGTATCAAGGGACTGCTTTCTTAACATGCTGTGTAGCCCTGAGTGTTATGATCAAATTCCTTTGCTACTCCTTTTATTTAAACACTAGTATTGACATATATCAGCTTTGGGACTAGTCAGCCTCTTTTGGCAGTAAGTCGCTTCCTTCAGACTCCGAAGGTAAGCACATTGTCCAGGGTTAGAATGTTGGCTTCCAGTGTGTACTTATGGAAGCAGAGTCCTAGGGAGTGGAGATGACTTGCCCATGCCACATACTTGCAGAGTGGGGACCATACAACACTTGTCCCAACTCCTGGCCAGGTCCAAGTGTTCCCTGCATCGGACTGCTAAACAGAGGAACCCCATAATCTGCCCTTCCTGGAGCCCCTTCCCTTCTGAAGCCAGAAGCATGCACCTCGGGAGAGGGGTGAGAAATAGCATTTTCAGAGCAACTTCTAAGGGCTTCAACCTGCCCCAGGTACTTTGCAGAGGTTCTACCCACAATCCATGCTGTGAGGTAAGTATTATTAGCTCCATTACACAAGGAGGAAATGGAGGAACTGGAGATTCGGCTAATCAAATTAGTCATCTGTGCCCAGTCCCAGGGGTTTTAGCTCTGGGACTAGATGAGATTCGTTAAAGGGTGAATAGGGCGGCAGCATGGGAGGTGGATTTAACGGGAGGAAGAGTGGTGTCAGCAAGGCCAGTTGGCCCAGTGTGGGGAAAGGGGACATTTCCTGGGAAGCCTGAAGAGCCTCTGATCCTTCCTCTCCACAGCAAGCACGGCTTCAGCACTTCTCCGGTGGCATCTTGCTGTTTCGGGATCCTGTGGTTGCTCAGGGTTGAGCCCAGGTCCAGCACGATGCCTGCTGGCCGAGCCCCTGTGCTGAAACGACACAACAGTCTAGCATGGCTGGCATGTAAATGTCAAGTAAACACCAAATTCAAGTGCAATCTAACTATTGTGCTGCGACTGTTTGCTTTAGATAGAATAGTCAGCAGGGAAGGAGAAGGAGAGAGAGGGAGAAAAATGTATGTCACTTCGTAAGGCAAATCCTGAACGCGTGAGCCCTCCCTGAGCTGGCTGGAATGTCACAGAGACCAACGTCAAATAAAGAAAAGGCCAGCACTCCACGTTGCAAAAATAAGCATGTCCATTTGCTTGAAAAAAAAAATGTTCAGATGAGGGAACATTTTCCAGTCAATCACTCTGCAGCAAAGTCATCCTGTTGAATTTGTGACTCACAGGCTCTCTGTGTCAATAGACAGAGAGTAAGCCCGTCTTTATGACTTCACTGGGAGATGAAGCAGAAGTCGGGGATGAGGCAGGGCCGCCTCTCACAGAGGGCTCGGAGCTCCGACAATAAATAGCCAAGGAAAGTCTGACCACTCAGAAGCTGGGCAATTGCATTTGTTGTTCCCTTTTCTTTATTTCTCCCTTGTCTCCTAGAAAAGAACCAACGTAGCATTTAACTGACTTCATCGTTTCCTTGACTCCACATGGACGGAGGGCCGGATTGACGGAGCGTTTCCTGTGCTCGGTGTTCTGCACACAGTGCTATCTCATTCTGCCCTTCTGCAGGGTCGTTGGTGTTTGTGCTCTTTGATGGGGGAGGACACCGAGGCTCTCAGGCTTAGGCACCTTCCCCAGCTTTTGGACAAGTGTTCCACCACTGTTCATTCGGGCTTTGATTTCAGATTCTGTGCATTCTTCTTCCTTTTTTTTTTTTTTCGGATAACCTCCCATTTTGCTATTTTACTGTAAGCCAGACGGTAGCCTTGGCATTGGGGCTCCACAGAGAAATAAAAACTGGTTCCTGCCCTCAAAGAGCTCCGGGACCAGCCGAAGTACTCTGGTCTGGTATTCAAGACCCCCTGGGACAGGATAGTTCAGGTGGCCTGAAACCAGTAGATATTTAAGAAAAGGTGGTACCAAGAGATTCCTGGCTTATTTTCCAAATTGGCACCATTTGTAGATGCCTCAGCCCGTGGAGAGATAATAGACCACAGATGAGCTCAAGCATGGTGCTCAAACGGCTGGCCCAGAAGCCAAGCCAGTCAACTTAGTTTGGCACTTGGGCTGAGGAGGGTCAGAGGCTTGTTGTTCCATCTTGTGGAGCCACAAGGCAGGGTGCACAGGGACGCGAGCCCGGACCACGCAGGGAGAAGGCTTGGCCTCTGGTCTGGGCTCCGTTACCGCATGCTTGAGCTTGGGTCAGTCTTTCGCTCAGCCCACGCCTTGGCCTCTTCCCTTGTAAGCCGAAGGCGGGAAGGAGCAAGTTCCCTGTGGCTCAGAAGCATCAGGATTAACCTGGGCGGTTGGATCTTCCCCTGATGGCCTCATCCTTACCTATTTACAATGTTAGGAAATGAAAAAAGGAAGGAACCTGCTGGTTCTCAGGACCCAGACATTTCCTCTTCACTGTCCCCGCAGCCCTGCTGAAAAGGAACTTTGAGCCTTTAAAACATCTGGTGTCTGCCCAGACCAAAGCAGTTCTTAGAGCGGCTTTGCCTTCATTTTCATATAACACCTATATTTTCTTCTCCTTTTTCTGCAGTCCCGGTGTTCGCCCAGCTCCGCGAAGCTGTTGCTGTGTGGACTGCATTCCTGGTTGCCTTCATCCCCCTGAAGTTCCAGTCCTTAAAATTTTTCTTCCTGATGGCTGGGAAAATTCTTGAAAGCACACGGTCAATACTCTTCTGCTGGAGTATACTTTTAAAAAATTTATTTTGGCTCTGTGTTGTTTATCAAGCCCTCATAGAGCCCTGTGCGGAGACTGCTCCATTTACCATTTTGAATTTCTCCCCCTTCTCACTGGCAAGCATCATGTTTCCGCTGTAATCTGCCTGAAAAACAAACAGGAGAGTTTACACTGGTCTCTGTGTCAACCATCTGCCCACTTGATGATTCCTACAACAATGTAAGTGCTAGAAGATCAGTTGTGTGTGTGTGTGTGTGTGTGTGTGTGTAGGCAGAAAAATTCATCCACTCCTTCATATAGCTGATTTTTAGGGAGTACCAGCTCTGTGTCTGGCTCAGTGCTCGACACTGGGAATTTTGTGAACAAAGATAAATGCGACCCTACCCCAGAGCAAGCTCACCGTCTATTGCCAGGAGAAATCTATTCATCAAGTAATCACAAAGGTAATGGCAAACTGTAGAAGTTGCTATGAAGAGGGCGCCTGGGTGGCTCAGTGGGTTAAAGCCTCTGCCTTCCGCTCAGGTCATAATCTTACGGTCCTGGGATCAAGGCCCGAGTCAGGCTTTCTGTTCATCAGGGAGCCTGATTTCCTCTGCTCTCTCTGAGATCTATCTCTGTCAAATAAATAAATAAAATCTTAAAAAAACAACAAAAAAAGAATATTTCTTCTTTAAAAAAAAATTGCTATCGGGGCGCCTGGGTGGCTCAGTCGATTAAGCCACTGCCTTCAGCTCAGGTCATGATCCTGATAATCCTGGGATCCAGTCCCACATCGGGCTCCCAGCTCCGCAGGGAGTCTGCTTCTCCCTCTGACCTTCTCCCCTCTCATGCGCTCTCTCACTCTCTCTCAAATAAGTAAATAAGATATTTTTTAAAAATTGCTATGAAGGAAGATACACAGTGTCATTTATAAGAGGGGCAGCTGTTGGGGCACCTGGGTGGCTCATTTGGTTGGGCAACTGCCTTTGGCTCAGGTCATGATCCCGGAGACCCCGGATCGAGCCCCGCACCCAGGATTGAGCCCCGCATCAGGCTCCCTGCTCTGCCGGAGGCCTGCTTCTTCTCCCTCTCTCACTCCCCCTGCTTGTGTTCCCCCTCTCACTGTGTTTCTCTCTGTCAAATAAATAAATGAGAATCTTAAAACAAACAAACAAACAAAGAGGGGCAGCTGGTCTGGCTGGGGGTGTCCAAGGAGTGTAGATGAAAGGCATGTTCTCTTTGTGAACTATGATCCCTGATGAATTATTAAGACCCAAGTATTTTGGCCTTAAATTTCCAGAACAAACATGGTCTCAATGGTAGTTTTAGATTATTTAATTTTTCAAGTTATTTAATGCTCCAGGTGAGGGACTTAGGGCACAGAGATGAGCAGGACATTGCCTAGGCAACACCACCCTGAAAGAAATTGTCCTATAAAATGCAAAGTGTCATAACAGCAAGCAGGATGCAGAAGGTTGCCCAGGGGCCCAGAAGAGAGAAGGATTGATTCTGCTTGGGGCATCTGTGGCAAGGAAGGCGCCTCCCATCTCCTGGATGGGCTTCAGGCAGCACAAATCATGGAGGTGGGACACTGTAGAGTGTAGGCGGAATGGTGTGAAATCCGGGGGGGCCAAAGTAGAGTGAATAGGTGGACTTGGTGATCTCTGGAAAAGTCATTTGCGGAAAAAAATTGAGGGGCCCAGTGTCATGATGTCCCTTAAATTAGATGGTTACTCAAGACCCACATGTTGAAGTTGTACTTTATATGCTTTCAGTGATCCTAGAGCTGTTAAATTTTTTGTCCTAGATTTATTCTACCTGTTATAATATGATTAATATTTTCTTTAAAATTTTAATAACTTTAGGGGCGCCTGGGTGGCTCAGTTGGTTGGGTGACTGCTTTCGGCTCAGGTCATGATCCCGGAGACCCGGGATCGAGCCCCGCATTGGGCTTCCTGCTCAGCGGGAAGGCTGCTTCTCTCTCTCTCACTCCCGCTGCTTGTGTTCCCTCTCTGGCTCTGTTTCTCTCTGTCAAATAAATAAAATCTTTTTTAAAAAAATTAAAAAATTTTAATAACTTTAAAACACATTTAATAACAATAGATATAGGGTGCCTGGGTGGCTCAGTGGGTTAAAGCCTCTGCCTTCGGCTCAGATCATGATCTCAGGGTCCTGGGATCGAGACCCACATCAGGCTCTCTGCTCGGCAGGGAGCCTGCTTCCTCCTCTCTCTCTCTCTGCCTGCCTCTCTACCTACCTGTGATCTCTCTCTCTGTCAAATAAATGATAAAGAAAATCTTAAAAAATAATAATAATAGATATAGTATCACACTTTGGATATATTAGTTCAATGTTTTATAACATATCATACAATAAATGCACAACAATTAAAATAATGTTTCTCCTTGTGCCATGAAAAGTCTTCTTGAGTCCTGGGAGTGGTATTTATACTCCATTTTTATTAAAAAAAAAATTCTGCCATAACTCTAGGGCAATTTAGGTGTTAAAAACTGAAGCTTATATATTTCTTCCATCACTCATGTTACATTCAGCAACTGAGCAGAATCTTCTCTATCTAAACCGGTTTCTATGACTAACAGTTCAAGGCCATCTCATTGTTCTGCTCTTGGGCTTGGATTCTCTCTCTTTTAAAATTTCATTTTCTCCCATTTATCTGGTTTTGAAGAGCAAGCCGTCCTTATCCAATGACACAGTCCACCCACAGACCTCCTCTTGTGCTCCCCCGAGATGGCGCTTTCGGTGGTCAGTTGCCTGTTTCACGATATAGAATGTATTTTCTGCCCTGAATACTCATAAGTAAAAAAGAATAAATAAATACAAATACTCATAAGTAGGGAATTTGCCCTAATTAAGCATCTTCTCTTTGAAGCAATCCTCAAAACAACTCTGAAACAGTAGTAGTTAATGCTTCATTTTACAGATGGGGGAGGGGGAACTGGGTAGAGATGATCTGAGTAATGGCTGGCCTCCAGCTGGAGCCAGGCTTTGTATTCAGGACTGTCTAGAGGTCTAGAGCCTGGGGGCTCTTTCTTTGGTTTCTAAATTCACTTGGGTGAACTTTGTTCTCATCCACTTAACAGACATTTGGTCATGTCAGTTCTGTACAAAATACCCTGCTATAGAATGACATAGGCTGTGTTCCTGGGGCGGAGGGGCAGGGGTCAGAATTGAAGCAATTATGTTTTGTTTTGTTTTTTTTTAAAGAATTGTATTTATTTATTTGACAGAAACATAGCTAGAGAGGGAACACAAGCAAGGGGAGTCAGAGAGGGAGAAGCAGGCTTCCCACCAAGCAGGGAGCCCTATGCAGGGCTTGATCCTGGGATGCCGGGATCTTGACCTGAGCCGAAGCCAGTCGCTTAACCAACTGAGCCACCCAGGCGTCCCAATTAATCTTTAAGTTTAAAAAATTATGTTTGTATCAACTTAAACATGCACATGGTAAAAGAGTCAAACTGTTTATGAAAAAAATCTAAGGTTGAAAGCAAAACCTTTTCCGTTGCTCCTAACTACCAGATCTGTTCTATGGATGAAACCATCATGAATAGCTTCTTAATATGTTTATGTTTTACTTTTCTCTGCCACTCTGCAAGGACTTTGAAGGAACTCACAGTAAATGATAAGCTTTTTTTTTCTTTTATAATGTAAATATAGAAATAGAAAACCAAGTCCGTGAAAAAAGAAGGAAGCTAGCATGCATGCAGTGGCTAAGACTGACTGAACATCAGATCTGCTTCTCAGCTTCCTGGTAGCCAAGACAAAAAGGGAACAAGCTGCATTCCACAGCTCTCATTATCACAGAGGAAGAAGCCTATTGTGATTTCGGATCTCCAAGCCTCAAGTTCACTTCTCACCTGGAAGCCCGCATAGGAATAGTGTCAGACACAAGATTTTGGCAAGGCTTTAACCGCAAATGCCAATATTTGCTTGCCATCTCTTGTGAAGTCTTTTAATTAAGGCCAAGGGCTTCACACTGAAGCAGCCATCAGTGAGGACTTGGCTGACCTGGATTAAAATGGACAGAAAGTAGGGTGAGTAAAGGGCTTCTTAGGGGCTACCAGTATAGCGGGAGCTCAGA